>ML783253.1:573639-585866 GCA_009831015.1 Picea engelmannii | reverse complement strand
GGGGGGGGGGGGCAGAATTGGTAATAACTTGGGCGCAAATCTGGACGGCCCAGAACAAAGCGCTTAAATCCATGGTTCACATTGAATTCTGGACCCCCCCCTCTGTTTTGCCTTTAATGGAGGGGGGGGGTGTCCGGAATGGGTATTAAGGAGCGCACTAAGATCTGCGGCCAGGAAATAAGTGCGTAGATCTATGGTTCACAATGGATTTCGGACCCCCCCCTAGTGTTCTGCTTTTAACCAAAGGGGGGGGGTCCGGAATGAATATTCCTTTCGGCGGGCCCCTTGTTACATGTGGAATTGTTTTATTGGTCCATGAGTCCTATCACCCACATGCTATCTGACAGCCTGTCACTCATGGACGTCATCCTCCATTGAGTCCACTTGTCCCACTTGCTCTCGGGGTCGCGTCTCATCCCATAACTGTTGTTAGTCCCGGTTGTCAGTACCTAAGTCCCTCACTCATGACTAACCCCTTATGGAGAATTTCACTTCACTTCACCTCCAATCCCTAGCAGCCACGTCAACCATCTGTATGCTTTGGCCACCATCACCTGCCATATCACCCCAAGTGGCCCGTTGTCCATTAATAACTGGATAATATACCCGTTGTCATGCTGACCGTTTTCCCGCGTCCAACCGACCCAGTTTTAAATAAAACTATCGTTTTCCCTCTTCATGCACTATTCGTCCATCGCACCAGAAAATTTTACTCTTACGCCTCCATTGCTTTTTCGCCACCTTCACCTATAGTCAGTATTCCCCACTAACATCGTTTTATTGCAGGTACAGTTGTTGAAATGGTGTCAAAGCCAAGACCAGCGGAAGGAGAAGAGAATCCTTTTCTTCCTCCTCCTGTCGACTTAGACAAAATTCCCTTGGTCGATAAAGATCGATTGATCGCAGATACGATTTGCGACTTCGAATTTTCGGATCTTCATTCATGGCTCCGGGAGGTGTTCCTGGACCAGAGCGACAAAATTGGACTCTGGGAGTCCAATTTGCCCCTGTATCTCTTTCCCCAGATTCATCACTTTCCTGAATTTGTGTTGAAGTGCCAAGCCCACTATGTCCCCGACTAGAAGGCCATCGTCTCTTCATCCGGAGACGTCCTCTTCTTCATTACTCCCGAAGATATTGACCAGATGATGCAAGTTCCTCGTGCTGAATCTGTGTCCCCATTCAATTTAGAAATCCTCACCGAGTTATATCAGAAAATGACCTTCCCACAGAGAGCTCAGATATTCGAGATCTTCCTTCCCACTTCTGCCCCTATCGCTTCCACCAATCCCCCTTACCCTTCATCCATGTTCTCCACCAAAGGAAACCAAATCATTGCTTCCCTTTGTGCCCTGCTTGGTTACTATTCTGACCAATGGGTAGATGAGCCCATCCTAGGTTTTCTGTCCATTTTCTCAAACGATGAAAATCCCACAACGCAATTCGACTACAGCACCTTCTTGGCCGATAATATTCACGAACAATTCATGAATTTTGGCACAGAGGGTATGTTCCGATATTCTTCCATACTGGCGTACATGTTCGTTTACTTCCAAGATGACAAATTCATTTTCTCCATGCAGAAAATGGATGGAGACGGACGACCCCAGTCAGTCACAGCATGGACTTATCTTCTGAAGTGTAACTCTGCTGAATATGACTTCAAAGCTTTCATTGATCAGTTTTACCACCCGGTGGTTAGCATGTTGAGTGGCAGGCCTGAGCCACGAATAAATGATGAAGTCCAAAGAATTCTGCAGCTCTCGGACAATGTAAAGACAGGAGACTGGTACCTGTACCAGAACTATACCGAAATCAGATTTTTCGGGTGCGAGTTGGCACCTTACAAGCTACCTCAATACTTGTCGGTAAGGATCTTTGCCTTAGAATATATTAGGAAAATAATGAATTCATATGATATTCATTTTGTTTCCTTAAAAGAGAAACAACAATTGAGAATTAAAGGGCAGATAGGTTCTTTTATCTGCAATAGTAGAGGTGTCGGGGAGGAAGCGGACAGAATGTTAAAGGAGATGAAATTATTTACAAGTTTCACCTGGCACTACGATCCATACTGGATCATCTCAGAAATGAGAGTGAAAAATAAGAACGTCCCATATGCTCATGAGTCCAAGCCAGAGATCGAGAAATTTGCAAATCAAACAGTTTGGATGCCTGATACTTTGATGGACGTGGAACAGCAAGTTGAAGTAGAACAGTAGGTGTTTTCGACGAGTGTACCTCCCACTACCACACCTCAGGTCCCCAAGGAGAAGAAGCCCCGACAAGAGTCGTCGTCTCCTGTAATAGAGGTGTCAGCAGAAGAGTTCCAGATTCACACCAAAAATTCAAAGACAGTTTCAACGCTGGGCGCGACGGTAGAACAAGAAGCCCCAACTACCACAGTAGCCACCACAGGGGTCAAGCTAGTCACACCACCTTTCAGTTCGATCCAGCATAAGGAAATCACAAAAGCTATACCGAAGAAATCTACAGATTCTCCCCTGGATACTCAGCAAAGAAAGACTGTGCCCAAATTGGGCATTTTCGAGAAATATGAATTGATCAAGAAGAACAACCAGACCCTCACTAGTAGCACTTATGCCCAGTTTCGGAAGCATTCTTCCACAACTTAGCATAGGCTTCTTTCGGCATTTGACACAGAAAAGGGTAGGATGCATATGGCTTATCTACAAGCACAGGTACCGGATCACAAGGTAATCTCAGATTACAAAAGGGCCACTTTCGAGTTCCAAGCGAAAGATCTACATCCAGCATATCAGATGGATCTACATAAACAAACAGGGGAGATGGTTTTTCACACATTGGCACATGCTTCGTCTTCCGCAGCAAAATTCCAGGTGTCATTGAACAACGCTCAGACGCAGCTTAAGCTAGAAAAGATATCATCTTTTGCTAAAGACAACAGAATCAAGACGTTGGAAGAGCTAGTCCTCAAGATCGGCTACGATCCTTCAAATGTGAAGGCTGCTGAAGATATGATTAAAAAGAAAAATGATGACATCGCATCCTTAACAAAACAGCTGAAGCTCCCGCCCACAGAGGACTCACAGGCAAAGGAGATAGCAGAAAAAGAAAGTGAAAGGGATGAGATGCTAAAGTTACTCATGGAGCAGAATGCTCAGCTAAAAGAGATGGAGGCTGAGATGGAGAGACTGCTAAAGGAGAAAGAGTAGACGAAGCCAATAGAAGGAATTCCATTGATTGTTATCCCAATTGCAGGTTTGAGCACAGCAACAGTGACAGTGATACCATCTGCAACATCAGTCTCACTACCAGAAGGAACAACAGACCTTGCCAAGTCCATGGAGAGGATGAACCTGCAAGAGTCAGAAATAAGCAGGCTTAAGAAAGAAGTGGAGAACCTCCAAGAGCTCAAAAATTCTTTCCAGATAAGCCTATCTAAAGAAAAGCAGGTGAATGAGCAAATCAGGAAAGAGTTACAGCAGATCCAAAAGTAGACAATGGCAGGGAAGACTTTGGCTGAGGCCAAAGAGATTGTATGGACAGACATTACCAAGTCCATCAATGAAATCTGGCCAATGTTTCAAATCATGTTCGAACAAAATGAGTTGCTCCAGAGGAGAAAACAGGCCATTGAGAAAATCAGAGTGGAGCTTGGAGACATGCCTGCACAAGCAAATGAGATCATCAGGTTCCTAAATTCCAAGACCAGAGAGGAACTTGAAGAATTAATCGAGGAGAGAACAGAGACTATACTTGAGGTAACAAGGGTTTTGACCAAGAGAAGTCTAATTCTTCAGCTTGAGGAAAACATTCAAGTCATGGATCAAGGAGTGCAGAAGTTCTTCAATAAGATAGATGTTCTCCAAAGGAAAGGCCTACCCGGTCTGAAGGTCATTAATGACAAATTAATGACACTCCCTGATTATAAGAAGAAGTTGACTGAAGTGTCTAGTTCCAAATTTGCAGGGATACAAGGGAGTATCACAGGGAACACATTCATGGAGGCCCTCTAGTTGGATATTAGTATCCAACATGAGATTAAACAAATATTCATCATCAAGCCTACATTTGCTAAGTATACAGACATGGATGAAGTGTATCGGAGATTACATAAAGTCACGGTGCCAAATCATCTTAGATGGGAAGAACTTTGTGATCTACTAGATTAGCAGATGAGTTGTCACCTGTCCAGTCAGAAGAGGATGCGAAGGCACCTCGCCAATGGCATACCCCAGAAATACCGCATGCAGTTGTACTGAGTCATCAAACTGTTTTTTATTAGTTAAGGTAGTTGGACTAAAAATAGAATGAGCACGTCCTGATCAGTTATGATAGGAAATTTTTAATCTGAATTATAAATACTTCAACTCTCGAAGTATTGAGGGTTGTTGATTCGCACACCCTATTGCTATCAAACTGTAATATTTTTGAAGAGATCGGCCATTAATAAAGAGGAAGCACTTTTACAGGATTCTTGCGTGTATTCACTGGTGACATTTTTCTCTTAGTTCAATGTTTTCCTTGCGTAGTGCTCATAATGTTTTCTGAAACTAATCGTTTAAAGTAACGTATGTTGCAGGATTTATCTTAGATACCCTGTTTCCGACTTTAAAGATTTAAATGTTTATCTTCTAAGATTTTCAATTAAGGAATTCTTAACTGCTTCTTAGTTGAATGATCTTCCTCGTCTTTCCTTCTGTCCATCATTTAAATTATTAAAGATCCATTTGAATGCATTATCTCGCCCTGTGAAGGTCTTCTTTGGCGTTTCTGGTTTTTTCCTACATTTAATTAGACATAGACCCCATAGCCCAATGGATGTGTAAACTGTCTCAACCAATTTATAAACCCTTTTACAACAAAACATACTTGCTCCTTTTACCTAGCCTAATATCTATATTAAAAACAAAGCTAAATCTTATAGAGAGATCCCTCTCTGAAGCTGGAAGGACTAGATACCAGCTTTAAAAGCGGTTGGATAAAGTTACCTTAGTGGATTCCTTCGTTGTCAACCTCTTGGAAATTTACAGAGTGCTAACATAATGGCGACTCCACTGGGGAAGAACTAAAAATTGACATTTTCGCGTATTCTTTCCCCCAAAAAGAACAAAGAACGTTTGATTCTAAGAAGAAAGTAATGTTTAGAGGTTGATCAAACTTTGTATATATTATTTTCATACTCACGAAATTAAAAAATATATATATAAAAATCAAAAAATAGTTATGGCTTCCTAGAAAGTTCACACTAGATCTCATCCCAACCCAGAACTCTCAGTAGTGATAGATAACCCCGAGAATTTGCTCAGGCGAAAGGCCTCGGCTGTCGGCTCAGGGAGTCATACTTCCCTGCATAAGTCACCTTCCTTTTCAGGAAAACCCGTTACCTCTCAGAACCTTGATCTTGATACCTTTCCACCTCGAAGTCTGGTTAGAACACGGTCCGACAATTTTGTGTCAGGACTCGTTTTTTATCCAACTGTGTTGCAACCCCGAACCCCATAAGTTTTTTCTCCCAGGACTAAATTGAAAATCATCACCTCAGTGTCGTGCAGTCCCTCCCCACCTTCATCTTCAGTCGCTACATCGCCTATCATCCAGGTTACTCTTCAACCTCCTCTACCCATCATGGCAGCTCGGTATGCCCTGTTGGTCTTGGCTGCATCGTTACATGCCATTGCCCAATATTACCAAACAAGACTTCCACAGTTCGATGCAACCGGACCGTTAAATGCCCAACAACATGTAGACAAAATGAACGATTACTTTGACTTACAAGAAGTTGATGAGGTGGACATGCAAATGCGATTGTTTGCCCAGAGTCTGACAGGAGACGTCAAGAAATGGTTCAAATCTTTACCCGTCGCCTCAGTTCCTGACCTTGTTGCGTTCCAAAGAAGTTTTCTTGACAGATGAGAGGTAAATAAAAACCCTCTCCAGATACTGTCAGAATACGAGAATATAAAAAGAAACCAAGGTGAGACAGTACAGGATTATTGCACCCACTTTAACCACTTGTACAATGCAATTCCCACTGATATCAAACCTCCCCAAGGCCTGGCATTGATTAAATTCCCTGATGGATTTGATGCTGACATGTCGTATCAATTAAGAGAGAGAAATGTCGCTACCCTGGAGGACATGCAGAAGAGTGCTATTAGTGTGGAGGCCAATCTGTTGGTGAAAGGGGCCCGTCAGAGGTTAGAAAGGAAAGTTACGATTAAAGAAGAGCCTTCTACGTCTACCACTGATTACAAGCTAGATTCTTTGGCTAGAACGGTGGAATTAATGATGGAAAAAATGAAAATTTCCAACAGAAATCCTCCAAGGGACAACACACCCTCTCCTCAAATTCGGAACCCCAATTTCAGGAGAAACCCTCCTCGGATCAGACAGAGAGATCCTAGAGATCAAAGAGAGCAGAGAGGCCCAGATCAGCCTATCAGACCTCCTCTACAGGAAAACTATGTTGATGAAGGGGGAGAGGTGATTAAAGAATTGGAGGACACTCACATTAACCTTATGGGCATTCACGACAATGAGGCCATTTTTCTTACTCGAGAAGAGCAGGAACTTTTTCTGCTAAATCAAACAAAGGTAAGTGAGGAAAATGAAGATGAGGCACAACAAGCCTTTGAGAATGCTATTCTAGAGGTACAAAGGTAGTATAATATGCGTAGAAGGAAGACAGAAGGGGGTTCAAAGATGGAAGGGGCCTCATCCAAGAAGATGACCGAAACACAGAAGACAGTCAAATCCAAGAAAACCCCTAAACCTTCTACTGAAAAGACTCCTGATAAGGTTCCTGAGAAGAATAAAGTTGACCCTTCGTTGAAGAAAAACATCACCATCCTAAAAAGACCATCACAACCTTATGCTTCTCATGTTAACCCGCCAAGTACTTCTGAGTTGAATAACCTGGCAGACAAATTAGAACTGATGAGCCAAGGCAGAGCTCTTACACCCTTTAGTCTTGAAGGAGAATTGGCAAAAATAAATATTCCCATCCCACTTACAGAGTTGATGAACCGAGACGGGTATCATTCACAGGTAATAAAAGCACTGTCCATCGTACCTCACATAGGCACCAAGGCCTTAACTATTGGATCAATGACCCATTCAGACACTGTGAACCTTACCGACGATCATCCCAAACTTCTTTTCGGACCTGAAGTAGACGGTTGAGACGATACCGGTGATGTAGCTCCCTTTTACATCAGTTTAAACATACACGACTTGATATTACATAACGCTATGATGCACTCAGATGCCTCGCATAACCTGATGCCTAAAGCAGTAATGGAAAAACTGGGATTGGAGGTCACCAGACCATACAAGGATTTACACTCATTTGACTCCAGCAAGGTCAAATGTATTGGTTTAATCAAAGACCTATGCATCACCCTGGTTCAGATCCCTTCAAAAATCATGGTAATGTATGTAGTGCTTCCAGACATCCCGCCTGAGTATGGAATGTTTCTCTCCAGATCTTGGGGAGCTAAGTTGAAAGGAACCCTACAGCTGGATATGTCTTATGCCACTATCCCAGTGTTTGGGCAACAAAGAAGATTATACAGAGAAACACTGATGAAGTACATGGTAAGTAGTCAAGAAAAGCCTCACAATTACCAACTTTACTCCGCACATTCTGATTTAGATTCATTTATCTTGTATAATGACGGTGATACAGAAGAACAAGATACTCAGCTGATGGAAGATGTATCTATTCAAGATGAAGATCCAGAGAACGGTGAGGTAGCAAAAATGAAAAATGTGATCACTGAAGAATTCCCCATCGATTTTTGGAGTATGGATTTTGATGGAGCTGTGAGTAAACAAGGAGAAGGAGCTGGGGTTTGGTTTCATAATCATCGAAACAGGTATTCAGAGAATCATTCCTACAAGTTAAATTTCCAGTGTACCAACAATGTTGACGAGTATGAAGCGTTAATGCTCGGTCTGAAGCTGTTGAAAAAAGTTGGTGCTAAGCAGATAATGGTAAGGGGTGACTCTGAATTAATAATCAAGAAAATTAAAGGTGAGTATGTTGCTAAACACCTGCGCCTTAGAGCCTACAGGAATGTTGTTTTTGATGCTTTGAAGTGTTTTAACGAGGTTGACTTGCAGGTAATGCCGAGAGGACAGAATATTCTGGCCGATAGATTGGCTACGTCAGCAGCCTCATGCAAGATTCCTTTCCACCAAACTCGCCCATATACTGTGGAGGTGAAATACAGACCTACGGTTCCCGATAATATCAGGTACTGGCAAGTGTTTGGAAATGATGATCAGATAGAGGATTTTCTGCAATGCAAGAACGATTTTGAATGTACAAATATAGATTTAGAAAATGAAGACGAGAATGTAAATAGTTCTGAATTTGGCATATATAGTGTGAATAGAGTAGATACTGTAGATACAATAGATTCAGGAGACTTAGGGGACGACGAAATGGAGGTCGATGTTTTACAATTGAAAAGCAATGTTTTACCCAGATGTCTCGTCCCTTTAGAAGATCTGATTGACAGTAACGATGTAGCTAAGAAACCCAAAATAGAAGCCCATGGACAAGAGGTAGAGGACTGTAATATAGGAACTGAGGAGAAATCTAGGATGGTCAAACTGTCCAAATCAATACCCCCAGAACAAAAGCTTAAATGCATGGAGTTATTCAAAGAATATTCAGACGCTTTTGCCTGGGGCTACGAAGATTTGAAAGCCTATGATACCAGCGTCATACAACACAGAATTCCCATAAAGGAAGACCAAAAACCATTTAGACAGAAACTTAGGAGGATAAATCCCAAGTTGCTCCCTCTAATAGAAAAAGAAATCAAGAAGATGTAAGATGCCAAGATCATATTCCCACTACGTTTCTCTAAGTGGGTTTCTAATTTAGTCCCTACACGGAAGAAGACCGGGGAAATCAGACTCTATATTGATTTCTGAAATCTGAACAAAGTATCCCTGAAAGATAATTACCCATTACAAAAAATGGACCACCTCCTGCAAAGAGTGGTCGGGTCCAGTAGGATATCTCTGCTAGATGGTTTCTCAGGTTACAACCAGGTCCTAGTTCATCCGGATGATCAAGATAAAACCTCTTTTACCACACCCTGGGGCACTTTCATGTACGTGAAGATGCCTTTCGGTCTGATGAATGCCGGAGCCACATTTTAGAGGGCCATGGATATCGCCTTCGTGGAGGAATTTGGTAAGTTTATTTTTGTTTACTTAGACGATGTGACTGTGTTTTCCAAATCTGATGATGAACACCTGCGACACCTTAGACGAGTCTTCGAGAAATGTAGAAGGTTCGGGATTTCATTAAATCCTAAGAAGTGTCTCTTTGGGTTAGAAGAAGGTAAACTGCTGGGACACATCATCTCTAAAGATGGAATCAGAATTGACCCCAGCAGAATAGAGGCCATACTAAAAGTAGATCACCCAAGAAACCTCAAAGAACTACAGTATTTTATCGGACAAATTAACTTTCTACAAAGATTCATTCCCAATCTGGCCGAACTCCTCTGAAACATTACAAACATGCTTAAAAAGGACACTAAAATAAAATGGGACTCTGAGTCTAGAAAATCCTTCGAACAAGTCAAACGAGCACTCACAGAGGCCCCAATTCTGATCAGTCCTGATTTCACTAAATATTTTTATCTTTTTTCTTTCACCTCTAAACATACTATAGCAGCTGTATTACTGCGGAAGAACAGTGAAGGGCATGAACAACCCATAGATTTCTTCAACAAAGCTTTAAGAGATGTTGCCCTAAACTACAATATCATGGAGAAGCAAGCTTTTGCCTTGGTAAAAGCAATAAAGGACTTCAGGGTCTACATTCTCCATTCACACACCATAGCTTATGTTTCGAATACGGTAGTAAAGGATATCTTGACACATGACAACCCTGATGGAAGAAGGGGAAAATGGATTGCAATCATTTTAGAATACGATATAGAGATTAAGCCCACAAAACTAATCAAAGGCCAAGGTCTTGCTAAATTGATGGTTGAATCTAACTTCCAAGCCCTTGACATTAATTTTCTAGATGTTGCAGATGAACAGGGTGAGATGGCGACTCCAAACGTTAGAGAGGTATTTCTCAACTCTCCCTGGTATGCAGACCTTATATTTGTCTTACAAAATTTACAAGCTCCCCCTGGTTTAACTAAGACTAAAGCTATATTTTTAAAGTTGAAGGCATTAAAATTCTGTATTCTAGAAGGAAATTTGTATTGGAAAGACCCTGCAGGTGTTCTTTTAAATTGTTTACTGAAAGATGAAGTTGATAAAGTGTTGCAGGAGTTTCATGAAGGAGAATGTGGTGGCCATTTGAACTCGAAGGTTACAGCCAAAAAAATACTCAGAGATGGATTTTACTGGCCCATCCTGTTCGCAGATGTGCATCAGAAGGTAACAGCATGCCACTAGTGTCAACTGTTTGAAGGCAAAAGGAAGCTCCCTCCTTTACCTCTTAAACCAATTTCAATTGAGGCTCCTTTCCTGCAATGGGGACTCGATTTCATTGGAGAAATACACCCTCCGTCTTCAGGCCAACATAGGTGGATTCTTACTGCCACTGATTATTTTACCAAATGGATCGAGGTTGTACCAAGCAGGCAAGCAACTGGCTCTGTTATTATCAAATTTCTTGAAAATAATATTTTGTCTCATTTTGGTTGTCCTAGAAAGATTATTACTGACAATGCAGTTGCCTTTCGGTCGAAGAAGCTCATAGATTTCTACAACTGTTACCACATTGGCTTGGGGAATTCCATAGCCTATTACCCTCAGGGAAACGGGTTGGCAAAGTCCTCAAACAAAACTTTGGTAAATATCATCAAGAAAACATTGCAGGAGAACAAAAAGTCATGGCATGATAAGCTGGTTTTTTCTTTATGGGCAGATAGACTTACCACCAAAAGGTCAATTGGTATGTCACCATACCAGCTGGTCTATGGTACTGAGGCTATTTTCCCAACTTCTTTGGGAGTCCCTGTCATGAAGTTACTTTAGGAGATACAAGCTGAACCAAACGATTCACAGAGAAGAATCAACCAAATGATTCATTTGCAGCAGACTAGAGAAGATGTCTTCAATGAAACACAGGTCATCCAAGAAAACATCAAGAAAATCTTTGACAAACGAACCAAGGAGGATGATTTCGAGTTGGGAGATCTGGTGTTGAGGTGGGATTCCAGGAATGAGGAAAAAGGAAAGCATGGGAAATTTGACCATCTGTGGACAGGGCCCTATATGATCCAAGCTTTTAGAGGAAACAATGCCTTTTTGTTAAACAATGTTGATGGGTCAGATCTGCTAGGAGCACCAGTGAATGGCAGGATGCTGAAACATTATGTCCCACCTCAGTAAGAGATTTGAAGAACTCACTCTCCATTGTACATACCAGTTTTAATTTTCAGTCTTTACTTGCATTTTCTGAGTGAGGAACGTTGGTTAGTTGGTTGAAGCCCGAAGAGAAGGCCCTAAGATGTTGATCACTGTTTTTCAAAAGATTGTCCTTAGAATAATACCAATGAAGGCTACTAGATAGATATGTTCAGAGTGACAGGAAACTGAATTCTTGGCACTTAACAGGGCAACTACCATCCTCAGGTGGAGCCGCTGTTATCACCCCATAAATTATGGGAATCAACTGATGACTTGGATATTATGGATATTATCTGTATCTAGTGTTTTTATTGGCAACTGATTTTTCATTTTACAAAAAGAAAAAGAAAAAGAAAATAAAGAAAAAAGAAAAGAAAAAGAAAAGAGGGCATAAAAGAATTGAAACAAAAGCCCCATGCAATAATAGTAACTTGGTCATACCTTTCAAGCATGACCAAGTTTTTTTAAATTTTCAATGTTGATAGGTTAGTGAATAAATCTGACCAGACTGTCTAATCCTACTCAGATAGCCCTTAGGATAGATTAGTGAATAAATTTTACCAGACTGTCTAATCATGGTCAGATAGCCCTTAGGTAGAGTAATTTCTTAACCCAACAGTTTAATCTGGGTTAATTGTCCTAGGGAGATAGGATTAGCATGTAGGTTAGTTGTTTCATTTGTTTCCCCCCCCCATCAAAATAGATTAATAAAGATGTTACACCATGTCCCAAATTTCTAAGAATAGTTTGTTCGAAACCCCATGGTGGTATATCTTTGAAATGTGAAGAAAAACCCATAAAATGCTTTACCCTAAGTTTTTCCCCAAGCTCATATTTCT
>ML783253.1:527691-573605 GCA_009831015.1 Picea engelmannii | reverse complement strand
ATTCCGGACCCCCCCTAGTGTTCTTCTTTTAACCAAGGGGGGGGGGGTCCGGAATCGGTGATAATATTTACACAGATATGGACGGTCCATAAAAGAGCGCGTGAATCCACGGCCCACATTGGATTCCGGACCCCCCCCCCTCCGTTCTACCTTTAACGGAGGAGGGGGGTCCGGAATTGGTAATAACTTGGGCGCAAATCTGGACGGCCCAGAACAAAGCGCTTAAATCCACGGTTCACATTGAATTACGGACCCCCCCCCGTTCTGCATTTAATGGACGGGGGGGGCGGTCCAGAATGGGTATTAAGGAGAGCGCTAATATCTGCGGCCAGGAAATAAGCGCACAGATCTATGGTTCACAATGGATTTCGGACCCCCCCTAGTGTTTTGCTTTTAACCAAAGGGGGGGTGGGTCCGGAATGAATATTCCTTTTGGTGGGCCCCTTGTTACATGTGGCATTGTTTTATTGGTCCATGAGTCCTATCACCCACATGCTATCTGACAGCCCGTCACTCATGGACGTCATCCTCCATTGAGCCCACTTGTCCCACTTGCTCCCGGGGTCGCGTCTCATCCCATAACTGCTGTCAGTCCCGGTTGTCAGTACCTAAGTCCCTCACTCATGACTAGCCCCTTATGGCGAATTGCACTTAACTTCACCTCCAATCCCTAGCAGCCACGTCAACCATCCGTATGCTTTGGCCACCGTCACCTGCCATATCACCCCAAGTGGCCCGTTGTCCATTAATAACTGGATAATATACCCGTTGTCATGCTGACCATTTTCCTGCGTCCAACCGACCCAGTTTTATATAAAACTACCGTTTTCCCTCTTCATGCACTATTCGTCCATCGCACCAGAAAATTTTACTCTTACACCTCCATTGCTTTTCCGCCACCTTCACCTACAGTCAGTATTCCCCACTAACATCATTTTATTGCAGGTACAGTTGTTAAAATGGTGTCAAAGCCAAGACCAGCGGAAGGAGAAGAGAATCCTTTTCTTCCTCCTCCTTTCGACTTAGACAAAATTCCCTTGGTCGATAAAGATCGATTGATCGTAGATACCATTTGTGACTTCGACTTTTCAGATCTTCATTCATGGCTCCGGGAGGTGTTCCTGGACCAGAGCAATGAAACTGGACTCTGGGAGTCCAATTTGCCCCTGTATCTCTTTCCCCAGATTCATCGCTTTCCTGAATTTGTGCTAAAGTTCCAAGCCCACTATGTCCCCGACCAGAAGGCCATTGTCTCTTCATCAGGAGACGTCCTCTTCTTCATTACTCCTGAAGATATTGACCAGATGATGCAAGTTGCCCATGCTGAATTTGTGTCCCCATTCAATTTAGAAATCCTCACCGAGTTATATCAGAAAATGACCTTCCCAGAGAGAGCTTATATATTCGAGCTCTTCCTTCCCACTTCCGCCCCTATCCCTTCCACCAATCCCCCTTACCCTTCATCCATGTTCTCCACCAAAGGAAACCAAATCATTGCTTCCCTTTGTGCCCTGCTTGGTTACTATTCTGACCAATGGGTAGATGAGCCCATCCTGGGTTTTCTGTCCATTTTCTCAAACGATGAAAAGCCCACAACACAGTTTGACTACAGCACCTTCTTGGCCGATAATATTCACGAACAATTCATGAATTTCGGCATAGAGGGTATGTTCAGATATTCTTCCATACTGGCGTACATGTTCGTTTACTTCCAAGCCGACAAATTCAGTTTCTCCATGCAGAAAATGGATGCAGACGGACGGCCCCAGCCAGTCACAACATGGACTTCTCTTCTAAAGCGTAACTCTGCTGAATACGAACTCAAAGATTTCATGGATCAGTTTTACCACCTGGTGGTTATCATGTTGAGTGGCAGGCCTGAGCCATGAATAAATGATGAAGTCCAGAGAATTCTACAGCTCTCGGACAATGTAAAGACAGGAGACTGGTACCTGTACCAGAACTATACTGAAATCAGATTTTTCGGGTGCAAGTTGGCACCTTACAAGATACCTCAATACGTGTCGGTAAGGATCTTTGCCTTAGAATATATTAGGCAAATAATGAATTTAGATGATATTCATTTTGTTTCCTTAAAAAAGAAACAGCAATTGAGAATTAAAGGGCAGATAGGTTCTTTTATCTGCAATAGTAGAGGTGTCGGGGACGAAGTGGATAGAATGTTAAAGGAGATGAAATTATTTACAAGTTTCACCTGGCACTACAATCCATACGGGATCATCTCAGAAATGAGAGTGAAAAATAAGAACGTCCCATATGCTCATGAGTCCAAGCCAGAGATCGAGAAATTTGCAAATCAAACAGTTTGGATGCCTGATACTTTGATGGACGTGGAACAACAAGTTGAAGTAGAACAGCAGGTGTCTTCAATGAGTGTACCTCCCACTACCACACCTCAGGTCCCCAAGGAGAAGAGGCCCCGACAGGAGTCGTCGTCTCCTGTAACAGAGGTGTCAGCAGAAGAGTTCCAGATTCACACCAAAAAGTCAAAGACAGTTTCAACGCCGGGCGCGACGGTAGAACAAGAAGCCCCAACTACCACAGTAGCCACCACAGGGGTCAAACCTGTCACACCACCTTTCGGTTCGAGCCAGCATAAGGAAATCACAAAAGCTATACCGAAGAAATCTACAGATTCTCCCCTGAATACTCAGCAAAGCAAGACTGTGCCCAAATTGGGCATTTTCGAGAAATATGAATTGATCAAGAAGAACAACCAGACCCTCACTAGTAGCACTTACACCCAGTTTCGGAAGCAGTCTTCCATAGCTCAACATAGGCTTCTTTCGGCATTTTACACAGAAAAGGGTAGGATGCATATGGCTTATCTACAAGCACAGGTACCGGATCCGAAGGTAATCTCAGATTACAAAAGGACCACTTTCGAGTTCCAAGCGAAAGATGTACATCCAGCAGATCAAATGGATCTGCATAAACAAACAGAGGAGATGGTTTTTCACACATTGGCACATGCTTCGTCTTCCGCAGCAAAATTCCAGGTGACATTGAACAACGCTCAGACGCAGCTTAAGCTAGAAAAGATATCATCTTTTGCTAAAGACAACAGAATCAAGACGTTGGAAGAGCTAGTCCTCAAGATCGGCTACGATCCTTCAAATGTGAAGGCTTCTGAAGAGATGATTAAAAAGAAAAATTCCGACATCGCATCCTTAAGAAAACAGCTGAAGCTCCCACCCACAGAGGACTCACAGGCAAAGGAGATAGCAGAAAAAGAAGGTGAAAGGGATGAGATGCTAAAGTTACTCATGGAGCAGAATGCTCAGCTAAATGCGATGGAGGTTGAGATGGAGAGACTGCTAAAGGAGAAAGAGCATATGAAGCCAATGGAAGTCATTCCATTGAGTGTTATCCCAATTGCAGGTTTGAGCAGAGCAACAGTGACAGTGATACCATCTGCAACATCAGTCTCACTACCAGAAGGAACAACAGACCTTGCCAAGTCCATGGAGAGGATGAACCTGCAAGAGTCATAAATCAGCAGGCTTAAGAAATAAGTGGAGAACCTCCAAGAGCTCAAAACTTCTTTCCATACAAGCCTATCTAAAGAAAAGTAGGTGAATGGGCAAATCAGGAAAGAGTTACAGCAGCTCCAAAAGCAGACAATGGCAGGGAAGACTTTGGCTGAGGCCAAAGAGATTGTATGGACAGACATTACCAAGTCCATCAATGAAATCTGGCCAATGTTTCAAATCATGTTCGAACAAAATGAGTTGCTCCAGAGGAGCAAATAGGCCGTTGAGAAAATTAGAGTGGAGCTGGGAGACATGCCTGCACAAGCAAATGAGATCATCAGGTTCCTAAATTCCAAGACCAGAGAGGAACTTGAAGAATTAAAAATCGAGGACAGAACAGAGACTATACTTGAGGTAAAAAGGGTTTTGACCAAGAGAAGTCTAATGCTTCAGCTTGAGGAAAAGATTCAAGTCATGGATCAAGGAGTGCAGAAGTTCTTCAATAAGATAGATGTTCTCCAAAGGAAAGGCCTACCCGGTCTGAAGGTCATTAATGACAAATTAATGACATAGCCTGATTATAAGAAGAAGTTGACTGAAGTGTCTAGTTCCAAATTTGAAGGGATACAAAGGAGTATCACAGGGAAAGCATTCATGGAGGCCCTGCAGTTGGATATTAGTATCCAACATGAGATTAAACACATATTCATCGTCAAGCCTACATTTGCTAATTATACAGACATGGATGAAGTGTATCGGAGATTACTTAAAGTCACAGTGCCAAATCATCTCAGATGGGAAGAACTTTGTGATCTACTAGATTAGCAGATGAGTTGTCACCTGTCCAGTCAGAAGAGGATGCGAAGGCACCTCACCAATGGCCTACCCCAAAAATACCGCTTTCAGTTGTACTGAGTCATCAAACAGTTTTTTATTAGTTAAGGTAGTTAGACTAAAAATAGAATGAGCACGTCCTGATTAGTTATGAAAGGAACTTTGTAATCTAAATTATAAATACTTCAACTCTCGAAGTATTGAGGGTTGTTGATTCGCACTCCCTATTTCTATCAAACTGTAATATTTTTGAAGAGATCGGTCATTAATAAAGAGGAAGCACTTTTACAGGATTCTTGCGTGTATTCACTGGTGACGTTTTTCTCTTAGTTGAATGTTTTCCTTACTTAGTGCTCATAATGTTTTCTGAAACTAATCGTTTAAAGTAACGTATGTTGCAGGATTTATCTTAGATACCCTATTTCCGACTTTAAAGATTTAAATGTTTATCTTCTAAGGTTTTCAATTAAGGAATTCTTAACTGCTTCTTAGTTGAATGATCTTCCTCATCTTTCCTTCTGTCCATCATTTAAATTATTAAAGATCCATTTGAATGCATTATCTCTCCCTGTGAAGGTTTTCTTTGGCGTTTCTGGTTGTTTCCTACATTTAATTAGACACAGACCCCATAGCCCAATGGATGTGTAAACTGTCTCAACCAATTTATAAACCCTTTTACAACAAAACATACTTTCTCCTTTTACCTAGCCTAATATCTAGATTAAAAACAAAGCTAAATCTTATAGAGAGATCCCTCTCTGAAGCTGGAAGGACTAGATCCCAGCTTTAAAAGCGGTTGGATAGAGTTACCTTTGTGGATTCCTTCTTTGTCAACCTCTTGGAAATTTACAAAGTGCTAACATAATGGCGATTCCACTCGGGAAGAACTAAAAATTGACATTTCCGCGTATTCTTTCCCCCAAAAAGAATGTTTGATTCTGAGAAGAAAGTAATGTTTAGAGGT
Organism: Picea engelmannii; assembly: GCA_009831015.1. NCBI lineage: Eukaryota > Viridiplantae > Streptophyta > Pinopsida > Pinales > Pinaceae > Picea > Picea engelmannii. The sequence goes on along the minus strand of ML783253.1, from coordinate 568,313 downwards.
TGATCAAACTTTGTATATATTATTTTCATACTCACGAAATTAAAAAATATATATATATAAATCAAAAAATAGTTCTGGCTTCCAAGAAAGTTCACACTAGATCTCATCCCAACCCAGAACTCTCAGTAGTGATAGATAAACCCGAGCATTTGCTCAGGTGAAAAGCCTCGGCTACCGGATCAGGGAGTCATACTTCCATGCATAAGTCACCTTCCTTTTCATGAAAACTTGTTACCTCTCAGAACCTTGATCTTGATACCTTTCCACCTCGAAGTCTGGTTAGAACACGGTCCGACAGTTTTGTGTCAGGACTCGTTTTTTATCCAACTGTGTTGCAAGCCCGAACCCCAGAAGTTTTGTCTCCCACGACTAAAATGCAAATCATCACCTCAGTGCCGTGCAGTCCCTCCCCACCTTCATCTTCAGTCACTACATCGCCTATCATCCAGGTTACTCTTCAACCTCCTCCACCCATCATGGCAGCTCGGTATGCCCCATTGGTCTTGGCTGCGCCATTACATGCCATGCCCCAAGATTACCAAACAATACTTCCACATTTCGACAGGACCGGACCGTTAAACGCCCAACAACATGTAGACAAAATGAACGATTACTTTGACTTACAAGAAGTTGATGAGGTGGACGTGTAAATGCGATTGTTTTCCCAGAGTCTGACAGGAGACGTCAAGAACTGGTTCAAAGCTTTACCCGCCGCATCAATTCCTGACCTTGTTGCATTCCAAAGAATTTTTCTTAACAGATGGGAGGTAAAGAAAAACCCTCTCCAGATACTGTCAGAATACGAGAATATAAAAAGAAACCAAGGTGAGACAGTACAGGATTATTGCACCCACTTTAACAACTTGTACAATGCAATTCCCACTGAAATCAAACCTCCCCAAGGCCTGGCATTGATTAAATTCCCTGATGGATTTGATGCTGATGGATTTGATGCTGACATGTCATATCAATTAAGAGAGAGAAATGTCGCTACCCTGGAGGACATGCAGAAGAGTGCTATTAGTGTGGAGGCCAATTTGTTGGCGAAAAGGGCCCGTCAGAGGTCAGAAAGGAAAGTTACGATCAAAGAAGAGCCTTCTACGTCTACCACTGATTACAAGCTAGATTCTTTGGCCAGAATGGTGGAATTAATGATGGAAAAAATGAATCTTTCTGACAGAAATCCTCCAAGGGACAACACACCCGCTCCTCAGATTCGGAACCCCAATTTTAGGAGAAACCCTCCTCAGATCAGACAGAGATATCCTAGAGATCAAAGAGAGAAGAGAGGCCCAGATCAGCCTATCAGACCTCCTCTACAGGAAAACTATGCTGATGAAGGGGGAGAGGTGATTAAAGAATTGGAGGACACTCACATTAACCTTATGGGCATTCACGACAATGAGGCCATTTTCCTTACTCGAGAAGAGCAGGAACTTTTTCTGCTAAATCAAACAAAGGTAAGTGAGGAAACAGAAGATGAGGCACAACAGGTCTTTGAGAATGCTATTCTAGAGGTACACAGGCAGTATAATATGCGTAGAAGGAAGACAGAAGGGGGTTCAAAGACGGAAGGGGCCTCATCCAAGAAGATGACCGAAACACAGAAGACAGTCCAATCCAAGAAAACCCCTAAACCTTCTACTGAAAAGACTCCTGATAAGGTTCCTGAGAAGAATAAAGCTCTCCCTCCGTTGAAGAAAAACATCACCATCCTAAAAATACCATCACAACCTTATGCTTCTCATGTTAACCCTCCAAGTAATTCTGAGTTGAATAACCCTGCAGACAAATTAGAACTGATGAGCCAAGGCAGAGCTCTTACACCCTTTAGTCTTGAAGGAGAATTGGCAAAAATAAAGATTCCCATCCCACTTACAGAGTTGATGAACTGAGATGGGTATCGTTCACAGGTAATAAAAGCACTGGCCATCGAACCTCACATAGGCACCAAGGCCTTAACTATTGGATCAGTGACCCATTCAGACACTGTGAACCTTACCGACGATCATCCCAAACTTCTTTTCGGACCTAAAGTAGATGGTTGAGACGATACCGGTGATGTAGCTCCCTCTTACATCAGTTTAAACATACATGACTTGATATTACATAATGCTATGTTGGACTCAGATGCCATGCATAACCTGATGCCTAAAGTAGTAATGGAAAAACTGGGATTGGAGGTCACCAGAACATACAAGGATTTACACTCATTTGACTCCAGCAAGGTCAAATGTATTGGTTTAATTAAAGGCCTATGCATCACCCTGGTTCAGATCCCTTCAAAAAGCATGGTAATGGACGTAGTGCTTGCAGACATCCTGCCTAAGTATGGAATGTTTCTCTCCAGATCTTGGGGAGCTAAGTTGAAAGGAACCCTGCAGCTGGATATGTCTTACGCAACTATCCCAGTGTTTGGGAAACAGAGAAGATTATACAGAGAAACACTGATGAAGTACATGGTAAGTAGTCAAGAAAAGCCTCACAATTACCCCGTTTACTCTGCACATTCTGATTTAGATTCGTTTATCTTGTATAATGATGGTGATATGGAAGAACAAGATACTCAGTTTACGGAAGATGTATCTAGTCAAGATGAAGATCCAGAGAACGGTGAGGTAGCAAAAATGAAAAATGTGATCACTGAAGAATTCCCCGTTGATTTCTAGAGTATAGATTTTGATGGAGCTGTGAGTAAAGAAGGAGCAGGAGCTGGGGTTTGTTTGCATAATCATCGAAACAGGTATTCAGAGAATCATTCCTACAAGTTAAATTTCCAGTGTACCAACAATGTTGCCGAGTATGAAGCGTTAATGCTCGGTCTGAAGCTGTTGAAAAAAGATTGTGCTAAGCAGATAATGGTAAGGGGTGACTCTGAATTAATAATCAAGCAAATTAAAGGTGAGTATGTTGCTAAACACCCGCGCCTTAGAGCCTACAGGAATGTTGTTCTTGATGCTTTGAAGTGTTTTAACGAGGTTGACTTGCAGGTAATGCCGAGAGGACAGAATATTCTGGCCGACGGATTGGCTACGCTAGCAGCCTCATGAAAGATTCCTTTCCGCCAAACTTTCCCATATACTGTGGAGGTGAAATGCAGACCTACGGTTCCCGATAATATCAGGTACTGGCAAGTGTTTGGAAATGATGATCAAATAGAGAATTTTCTGCAATGCAAGACCGATTTTGAATGTACAAATATAGATTTAGAAAATGAAGACGAGAATGTAAATAGTTCTGAATTTGGCATATATAGTGTGAATACAGTAGATACTGTAGATACAATAGATTCAGGAGACTTAGGGGACGATGAAATGGAGGTCGATGTTTTACAATTGAAAAGCAATGTTTTACCCAGAGGTCTCATCCCTTTAGAATATCTGATTGACAGTAACGATGTAGCTAAGAAACCCAAAATAGAAGCCCATGGACAAGAGGTAGAGGTCTGTAATATAGGAACTGAGGAGAAATCTAGGATGGTCAAACTGTCCAAATCAATACCCCCAGAACAAAAGCTTAAATACATGGAGTTATTCAAAGAATATTCAGACGTTTTTGCCTGGGGCTACGAAGATTTGAAAGCCTATGATACGAGCGTCATACAACACAGAATTCCCATAAAGGAAGACCAAAAACCATTTAGACAGAAACTTAGGAGGATAAATCCCAAGTTGCTCCCTCTAATAGAAAAAGAAATCAAGAAGATGTATGATGCCAAGATCATATTCCCACTACGTTTCTCTAAGTGGGTTTCTAATTTAGTCCCTACACGGAAGAAGACCGGGGAAATCAGACTCTGTATTGATTTCTGAAATCTGAACAAAGTATCCCTAAAAGATAATTACCCATTACCAAAAATGGACCACCTCCTGCAAAGAGTTGTCGGGTCCAGTAGGATATCTCTGCTAGATGGTTTCTCAGGTTACAACCAGGTCCTAGTTCATCCGAATGATCAAGATAAAACCACTTTTACCACACCCTGGGGAACTTTCATGTACGTGAAGATGCCTTTCGGTCTGATGAATGCCGGAGCCACGTTTCAGAGGGCCATGGATATCGCCTTCGTGGAGGAATCTGGTAAGTTTATTTTCATTTACTTAGACGATGTGACTGTGTTTTCCAAATCTGATGATGAACACCTACGACACCTTAGACGAGTCTTCGAGAAATGTAGAAGGTTCGGGATTTCATTAAATCCTAAGAAGTGTCTCTTTGGGTTAGAAGAAGGTAAACTGCTGGGGCACATCATCTCTAAAGATGGAATCAGAATTGACCCCAGCAGAATAGAGGCCATACTAAAAGTAGATCATCCAAGAAACCTCAAAGAACTACAGTCTTTTATCGGACAAATTAACTTTCTACGAAGATTCATTCCCAATCTGGCCGAACTCCTCTGAAACATTACAAACATGCTTAAAAAGGACACTAAAATAAAATGGCACTCTGAGTCTAGAAAATCCTTCGAACAAGTCAAACGAGCACTCACAGAGGCCCCAGTTCTGATCAGTCCTGATTTCACTAAAGATTTTTATCTTTTTTCTTTTGCGTCTGAACATACTATAGTAGTTGTATTACTGCAGAAGAACAGTGAAGGGAATAAACAACCCATAGCTTTCTTTAGCAAATCTTTAAGAGATGCTTCCCTGAACTACAATATCATGGAGAAGCAAGCGTTTGCCTTGGTAAAAGAAATAAAGGACTTCAGGGTCTACATTCTCCATTCACACACCATAGCTTATGTTTCGAATACGGTAGTAAAGGATATCTTGACACATGACAACCCTTATGGAAGAAGTGGAAAATGGATTGCAAACATTTTAGAATAATATATAGAGATTAATCCCACAAAACTAATCAAAGGCCAAGGTCTTGCTAAATTGATGGCTGAATCTAACTTCCAGGCCCTTGACATTAATTTTCTAGATGTTGCAGATGAACAGGGTGAGATGGCGACTCCAAACGTTAGAGAGGTATTTCTCAACTCTCCATGGTATGCAGACCTTATATTTGTCTTACAAAATTTACAAGCTCCCCCTGGTTTAACTAAGGCTAAAGCTATATTTTTAAAGTTGAAGGCATTAAAATTCTGTATTCTAGAAGGAAATTTGTATTGGAAAGACCCTGCAGGCGTTCTTTTAAATTGTTTACTGAAAGATGAAGTTGATAAAGTGTGGCAGGAGTTTCATGCAAGAGAATGTGGTGGCCATTTGAACTGGAAGGTTACAGCCAACAAAATACTCAGAGCTGGATTTTACTGGCCCACCCTGTTCGCAGATGTGCATCATAAGGTAACAGCATGCCACCAGTGTCAACTGTTTGAAGGAAAAAGGAAGCTCCTTCCTTTACCTCTTAAACCAATTTCAGTTGAGGCTCCTTTCCTGCAATGGGGACTTGATTTCATTGGAGAAATACACCCTCCGTCTTCAGGCCAACATAGGTGGATTCTTACTGCCACTGATTATTCTACCAAATGGATCGAGGTTGTACCAAGCAGGCAAGCAACCGACTCTGTTATTATCAAATTTCTTGAAAATCATATTTTGTCTCGTTTTGGTTGTCCTAGAAAGATTATTACTGACAATGCAGCTGCCTTTCGGTCGAAGAAGCTCATAGATTTCTGCAACCGTTACCACATCAGCTTGGGGCATTCCATAGCCTATTACCCTCAGGGAAACGGGTTGGCAGAGTCCTCAAACAAAACTTTGGTAAATATCATCAAGAAAACATTGCAGGAGAACAAAAAGTCATGGCATGATAAGCTGGTTTTTGCTTTATGGGCAGATAAACTTACCACCAAAAGGTCAATTGGTATGTCACCATACCAGCTGGTCTATGGTACTGAAGTTTTTTTCCCAACTTCTTTGGGAGTCCCTGTCATGAAGTTACTTACGGAGATACAAGCTGAACCAAACGATTCACAAAGAAGAATCATCCAAATGATTCATTTGCAGCAGACTAGAGAAGTTGTCTTCAACAAAACACAGGTCATCCAAGAAAACATCAAGAAAATCTTTGACAAACGAACCAAGGAGGATGATTTCAAGCTAGGAGATCTGGTGTTGAGGTGGGATGCCAGGAATGAGGACAAAGGAAAGCATGGGAAATTTGACCATCTGTGGACAGGGCCCTATATGATCCAAGCTTTCATAGGAAACAATGCCTTTTTGTTAAACAATGTTGATGGGTCAGATCTGCCAGGAGCACCAGTGAATGGCAGGATGTTGAAACATTATGTCCCACCTCAGTAAGAGATTTGAAGAACTCACTCTCCATTGTACATACCAGTTTTAATTTTTAGTCTTTACTTGCATTTTCTGAGTGAGGAACATTGGTTAGTTGGTTGAAGCCCGAAGAGAAGGCCCTAAGCTGTTGATCACTGTTTTTCAAAAGATTTTCCTTAGAATAACACCAATGAAGGCTACTAGACAGATATGTTCAGAGTGACAGGAAACTGAATTCTTGACACTTAACAGGGAAAGTACCATCCCCAGGTGGAGCTGCTGTTATCACCCCATAAATTATGGGAATCAACTGATGACTTGGATATTATGGATATTATCTATATCTAGTGTTTTTATTGGCAACTGATTTTTCATTTTACAAAAAGAAAAAGAAAAAGAAAAAGAAAAAGAAAATAAAGAAAAAAGAAAAGAAAAAGAAAAAGAAAAGAGGGCATAAAATAATTGAAACAAAAGCCCCATGCAATAATAGTAACTTGGTCATACCTTTCAAGCATGACCAAGTTTTTTAAAATTTTCAATGTTGATAGGTTAGTGAATAAATCTGACCAGACTGTCTAATCCTACTCAGATAGCCCTTAGGTTAGATTAGTGAATAAATTTGACCAGACTGTCTAATCCTGGTCAGATAGCCCTTAGGTAGAGTAATTTCTTAACCCAACAGTTTAATCTGGGTTAATTGTCCTAGGGAGATAGGATTAGCATGTAGGTTAGTTGTTTCATTTGTTTCACCCCCCCATAAAAATAGATTAATAAAGATGTTACACCATGTCCCAAATGCCTAAGAATAGTTTGTTCGAAACCCCATGGTGGTATATCTTTGAAATGTGAAGAAAAACCCATAAAATGCTTTACCCTAAGTTTTTCCCCAAGCTCATATTTCTTCGCTCATGATTTATGTTACATTCACTTGCCAATGGTCCAGATCACGGCGCTTAGATCAACGGTTCACAGAGCATTCCGGACCCCCCCTAGTGTTCTGCTTTTAACCAAGGGGGGGCGGTCCGGAATCGGTGATAATATTTACGCAGATATGGACGGTCCAGAAAAGAGCGCGTGAATCCACATCCCACATTGGATTCCGGACCCCCCCCCCCTCCATTCTTCCTTTAACGGAGGGGGGGGGTCCGGAATTGGTAATAACTTGGGCGAAATCTGGACGGCCCAAAACAAAGCGCTTAAATCCACGGTTCACATTGAATTCCGGAGCCCCCCCTCCGTTCTGCCTTTAATGGAGGGGGGGGGCTTCCGGAATGGGTATTAAGGAGCATGCTAAGATCTGTGGCCAGGAAATAAGTGCGCAAATATATGGTTCACAATGGATTTCAGACCCCCCTTAGTGTTCTGCTTTTAACCAAAGGGGGGGGATCCGGAATGAATATTCCTTTCGCCGGGCCCCTTGTTACATGTGGCATTGTTTTATTGGTCCATGAGTCCTATCACCCTTATGCTATATGACAGCCCGTCACTCGTGGACGTCATCCTCCATTGAGTCCACTTTTCCCACTTGCTCCCGGGGTCGCCTCTCATCCCATAACTGCTGTCAGTCCCGGTTGTCAGTACCTAAGTCCCTCACTCATGACTAGCCCCTTATGGCGAATTTTACTTCACTTCACCTCCAATCCCTAGCAGCCACGTCAACCATCTGTATGCTTTGGCCACCATCACCTACCATATCACCCCAAGGGTTCTGTTGTCCATTAATAACTGGATAATATACCCGTTGTCATGCTGATCATTTTCCCGCATCCAACCGACCCAGTTTTAAATAAAACTACCGTTTTCCCTCTTCATGCACTATTCGTCCATCGCACCAGAAAATTTTACTCTTACACCTCCATTGCTTTTCCGCCACCTTTACCTACATTCAGTATTCCCCACTAACATCATTTTACTGTAGGTACAGATGCTGAAATGGTGTCAAAGCCAAGACCAGCGGAAGGAGAAGAGAATCCTTTTCTTCCTCCTCCTGTCGACTTAGACAAAATTCCCTTGGTCGTTAAAGATCGATTGATCATAGATACCATTTGCGACTTTGACTTTTCGGATCTTCATTCATGGCTCCGGGAGGTGTTCCTGGACCAGAGCAACGAAATTGGACTCTGGGAGTCCAATTTGCCCCTGTATCTCTTTCCCCAGATTCATCACTTTCCTGAATTTGCGCTGAAGTGCCAAGCCCACTATGTCCCCGACTAGAAGGCCATCGTCTCATCATCCGGAGACCTCCTCTTCTTCATTACTCCTGAAGATATTGACCAGATGATGCAAGTTCCCCATGTTGAATCTGCGTCCCCATTCAATTTAGAAATCCTCACCGAGTTATATCAGAAAATGACCTTCCCACAGAGAGCTCAGATATTCGAGCTCTTCCTTCCCACTTCCACCCCTATCCCTTCCACCAATCCCCCTTACCCTTCATCCATGTTCTCCACCAAAGGAAACCAAATCATTGCTTCCCTTTGTGCCCTGCTTGGTTACTATTCTGACCAATGGGTAGATGAGCCCATCCTGGGTTTTCTGTCCATTTTCTCAAACGATGAAAATCCCACAATGCAGTTCGACTACAGCACCTTCTTGGACGATAATATTCATGAACAATTCGTGAATTTCGGAACAGAGGGTATGTTAAGATATTATTCCATACTGGCGTACATGTTCGTTTACTTCCAAGCCGACAAATTCAGTTTCTCCATGCAGAAAATGGATGCAGACGGACGGCCCCAGCCAGTCACAGCATGGACTTCTCTTTTGAAGTGTAACTCTACTGAATACGACTTCAAAGATTTCATTGATCAGTTTTACCACCCGGTGGTTAATATGTTGAGTGGCAGGCCTGAGCCACGAATAAATGATGAAGTCCAGAGAATTCTGTAGCTCTTGGAAAATGTAAAGACAGGAGACTGGTACCTGTACCAGAACTATACTGAAATCAGATTTTTCGGGTGCGAGTTGGCACCTTACAAGCTACCTCAATACGTGTCGGTAAGGATCTTTGCCTTAGAATATATTAGGCAAATAATGAATTCAGATGATATTCATTTTGTTTCCTTAAAAAAGAAACAGCAATTGAGAATTAAAGGGCAGATAGGTTCTTTTATCTGCAATAGTAGAGGTGCCGGGGAGGAAGCGGACAGAATGTTAAAGGAGATGAAATTATTTACAAGTTTCACCTGGCACTACGATCCATACGGGATCATCTCAGAAATGAGAGTGAAAAATAAGAACGTCCCATATGCTCATGAGTCCAAGCCAGAGATCGAGAAATTTGCAAATCAAACAGTTTGGATGCCTGATACTTTGATGGACGTGGAATAGCAAGTTGAAGTAGAACAGGAGGTGTCTTCGACGAGTGTACCTCCCACTACCCCACCCCAGGTCCCCAAGGAGAAGAGGCCCCGACAAGAGTCGTCTTCTCCTGTAACAGAGGTGTCAGCAGAAGAGTTCCAGATTCACACCAAAAATTCAAAGACAGTTTCAACGCCGGGCGCGACGGTAGAACAAGAAGCCCCAACTACCACAGTAGCCACCACAGGGGTCAAGCCGGTCACACCACCTTTCGGTTCGAGCCAGCATAAGGAAATCACAAAAGCTATACCGAAGAAATATACAGATTCTCCCCTGGATACTCAGCAAAGCAAGATTGTGCCCAAATTGGGCATTTTCGAGAAATATGAATTGATCAAGAAGAAGAACCAGACCCTCACTAGTAGCACTTACGCCCAGTTTCGAAAGTAGTCTTCCACATCTCAGCATAGGCTTCTTTCGTCATTTGACAGAGAAAAGGGTAGGATGCATATGGCTTATCTACAAGCATAGGTACCGTATCCCAAGGTAATCTCAGATTACAAAAGGGCCACTTTCGAGTTCCAAGCGAAAGATGTACATCCAGTAGATCAGATGGATATACATAAACAAACAGGGGAGATGGTTATTCACACATTGGCACATGCTTCGTCTTCCGCAGCAAAATTCCAGGTGTCATTGAACAACGTTCAGACGCAGCTTAAGCTAGAAAAGATATCATCTTTTGCTAAAGACAATAGAATCAAGATGTTGGAAGAGCTAGTCCTCAAGATCGGCTACGATCCTTCAAATGTGAAGGTTGCTGAAGAGATGATTAAAAAGAAAAATTCCGACATCGCATCCTTAAGAAAACAGCTGAAGCTCCCGCCTACAAAGGACTCACAGGCAAAGGAGATAGCAGAAAAAGAAGGTGAAAGGGATGAGATGCTAAAGTTATTCATGGAGCAGAATGCTCAGCTAAAAGAGATGGAGGATGAGATGGAGAGACTGCTAAAGGAGAAAGAGAAGACGAATCCAATGGAAGGCATTCCATTGAGTGTTATCCCAATTGCAGGTTTGAGCACAGCAACAGTGACAGTGATACCATCTGCAACATCAGTCTCACTACCAGAAGGAACAACAGACCTTGCCAAGTCCATGGAGAGGATGAACCTGCAAGAGTCAGAAATCAGCAGGCTTAAGAAAGAAGTGGAGAACCTCGAAGAGCTCAAAACTTATTTCCAGACAAGCCTATCTAAAGAAAAGCAGGTGAATGAGCAAATCAGGAAGGAGTTACAGCAGCTCCAAAAGCAGACAATGGCAGGGAAGACTTTGGTTGAGGCCAAAGAGATTGTATGGACAGACATTACCAAGTCCATCAATGAAATCTGGCCAATGTTTCAAATCATGTTCGAACAAAATGAGTTGCTCCAGAGGAGCAAACAAGCCATTGAGAAAATCAGAGTGGAGCTGGGAGACATGCCTGCACAAGAAAATGAGATCATCAGGTTCCTAAATTCCAAGACCAGAGAGGAACTTGAAGAATTAAAAATCGAGGATAGAACAGAGACTATACTTGAGGTAAAAAGGGTTTTGACCAAGAGAAGTCTAATGCTTCAGCTTGAGGAAAAGATTCAAGTCATGGATCAAGGAGTGCAGAAGTTCTTTAATAAGATAGATGTTCTCCAAAGGAAAGGCCTACCCGGTCTGAAGGTCATTAATGACAAATTAATGACACTCCCTGATTATAAGAAGAAGTTGACTGAAGTGTCTATTTCCAAATTTGTAGGGATACAAGGGAGTATCATAGGGAAAGCATTCATGGAAGCCCTATAGTTGGATATTAGTATCCAACATGAGATTAAACACATATTCATCGTCAAGCCTACATTTGCTAAGTATATAGACATGGATGAAGTGTATCAGAGATTACTTAAAGTCACAGTGCCAAATCATCTCAGATGGAAGAACTTTGTGATCTGCTAGATTAGCAGATGAGCTGTCACCTGTCCAGTCAGAAGAGGATGCGAAGGCACCTCGCCAATGGCATACCCCAGAAATACCGCATGCAGTTGTACTGAGTCATCAAACAGTTTTTTATTAGTTAAGGTAGTTAGACTAAAAATAGAATGAGCACGTCCTGATCAGTTATGACAGGAACTTTGTAATCTGAATTATAAATACTTCAACTCTCGAAGTATTGAGGGTTGTTGATTCACACACCCTATTGCTATCAAACTGTAATATTTTTGAAGAGATCGGCCATTAATAAAGAGGAATCACTTTTACAGGATTCTTGCGTGTATTCACTGGTGACGTTTTTCTCTTAGTTGAATGTTTTCCTTGCTTAGTGCTCAGAATGTTTTCTGAAACTAATCGTTTAAAGTAACGTATGTTGCAGGATTTATCTTAGATACCATGTTTCCGACTTTAAAGATTTAAATGTTTATCTTCTAAGTTTTTCAATTAAGGAATTCTTAATTGCTTCTTAGTTGAATGATCTTCCTCATCTTTCCTTTTGTCCATCATTTAAATTATTAAAGATCCAGTTGAATGCATTATCTCTCCCTGTGAAGGTCTTCTTTGGCTTTTCTGGTTGTTTCCTACATTTAATTAGACACAGACCCCATAGCCCAATGGATGTGTAAAATGTCTCAACCAATTTATAAACCCTTTTACAACAAAACATACTTGCTCCTTTTACCTAGCCTAATATCTAGATTAAAAACAAAGCTAAATCTTATAGAGAGATCCCTCTTTGAAGTTGGAAGGAATAGATCCCAGCTTTAAAAGCGGTTGGATAAAGTTACCTTTGTGGATTCCTTCTTTGTCAACCTCTTGGAAATTTACAGAGTGCTAACAGATCGTACTAAAGATAATTTTTGGATGTTTGCTAAATCATTAAAGCTCTAGAAAGGTTATGATAAGCTTGTTTGTTTATTGCTTCACCCTCATACACTTTGTGTCATGAGGACGAAGCTTAAAATATGTAACCGACTATATAAATTTGACAATTGACTCATTTGCTAAAGATTTCACCTCCTTGTGTTTCATGACTAAGACTATTTAAACAGTCATGGAAAGGATGGTGGAGGTAGTAGAGAGTTAGCATAACACAGTATGTTAAGCAGCGTTACATATTGTAGAACACATTCTAAGTTGAAGTTTAATCGAAGGATGTCAATTATTTCCAGGTCTTGATCATTTATGAATGAATGTGAGTTGAGTTGTCAGCATAGTTTAATTCTATGTTTTGAAATTTAAGTAAGAGGAATGTGTGGATTGGAAGAAAGCTTACTGTAGACTCTAGTCGCTGACTTGTTGAAGCGGCAAGGGCCTACCGCTCAACAAAGGTCAACATCCTTATATATTAGTGTTAGTAGTTGATTTCAATAGTACAGATGTTAGATTAGTTGAATCTTAATTCTTTCAGATGATAGCAGTATAGTTTAGACTATGATTTCGATCATACACTTGTTTGGAGATCTTTACTTACTCGGTTTTGCATATGTTCTATTTCTATTTTTATGAAGTTTATTTTGTTTCATGGACATAAATGTTGGCAGCAGTAGTCAGACATATTTGGAGGAGAACTAGTGAAGTTTACAACAGCACATTGTGAACCACAACATACTCAGTATATTGACTATTGAACTACCCATGCTATGTCTTGATGATTGATGTGTGATTTCCCTTTCAGAAGTGTGATTGAATAGTTAGTTTTCTAGGTCAGATAGCAGATTTGATCTGTCAAAATAAATCCATCTCATTCTTGCATGTGCCATAATGGATTAGATAGACTCTCTGTGAAAGACAACCAAAGTGTGTTTTGATTTCCTAGTTTGCCTTATTTCCAGCATGCTTAATCTAGAATAGTTATATACTCATGACATTAGAATTACCTTTCTTACTGGTGTCTTGTAACTCTGTTGATTACGAATCCTGTATTGATAATTAATGAGTGCATTATACTAAACATATAAGTAGCACAACAACTACTACGTGCATTCGTCTATGCAGAATGATTACAATGAGACTCCAGAGGCCTTTTTATAATTACTCATGAATTCCAAAACCCTAGACATCCAAAAACCTAACCCTAGGAGATGAAACGCCAAAATTTGTGGGCATTGTTATTGGATAAATCCATAGGTGCGGACACTAACCGATCTCCCTAGATCCACCTGGATCTAGAACAAAGCAAGACAGAATATGACTCTTTCCCTAGCTTTTAACCATTGAATTAACTAGGAGGCAAGAATAAGTAGCATACCTTATAATCGCTTCCTATAGTCTTTGTTTCTCCCTCTTCACTCCAGTGCTCTTGTGAAGTCAAGATAAAAACAACACAAACCAACCAAAGTGATAGCGATAGCATAAACTCAATATAAACCTATGTATGTGATCAAGGAATCATACAATAAAACACAACAAGCTTTATAGGAAAGAATCATATTACTTTATTCTATTAAATGTGAAAGAGAGATTACAACCATGGCCTTGATGTCGTAAAGTCCCTTCCAATTGTCCTTCGTTCCCCACACACTTTCACTCCAAGAACTCTGAGAGCATAGATCTGATGATATTCACAATCTATCTTGACAAAGCAAATTTCGAAGCCACTCCAACCAAGCTAATAATTCCAAGCCAACCAAAGCTAACAAGCTCAAGAACCAACAAAGCTAACTTTCTCCATGAGAACTCCTCTCCTTTTATAATTTGAAGAGGATAAGGTGAGGAGGTTAGGATGATCCCACTAAATCATGAAAATGAGTAAGATCCAAACCATTCGGATGCCACCTCACCATAGAAGTTTCTCCTTCTAGAAGATTCGAGAAAACGTTCATTTTTCCCATGTGTAGGCATTCTCGCACCCTAGCTATAGAGAAACCTGTGAACGTCTCGCACCCTAGCTATAGTGCAACCTACGAGAATGGGTCATTCTCGCACCCTGCCTATATAGTAACCTGCGAACTTCCTTTTTTATAAGGTTTTTACATAGGAAAATGCAACTTATTTTCTCAGGAAAAGTTTTTCTCCCTTCTCTCTTTAGGAACTCAGGCCACTAACCCCTCTGAAGGCAACAGATAGGTTTACATCATTAACGATCATAGGGATGACGAAAATAATGTGTAACAGGCCTCGATGGGTAATTTGGTACCTCAACTTCCTGGGGTTGTAACTTTTGCATACGACCTTTGTTTTAGGCATGTGATAGCCCATTGGAAAGGGCTTTTCGAGAAATACACATTATGTCATCAAAATTTGACTCCATTTACAATTTGACAGTGGCAAGCAAAAAAAAAACATTGTTTAGGGTTCCAATACGGCCCTAGAAGTATAGAAATATGTACTGACATGAAAACTTCCAAAATAATCCATTTGGAATAGCTGGGTGGCCACCAATATCCACCTAGATGTTGTGTAGGGCTTAGGGATAGCTCCAAAAGTGTAGAGCCCACAATTACAAAGAAATGTCGTCATGATAGAGAAACGTGTTGAACTAAAAAATTTCAAGAGGAGCCAGTTGGAATAGGTGGGTGGCCACCAATATCTACCTAGATCAATCTAGGAGAAGGTCCACCTGATGCTTTCTAGGGGAATTCACCTATGTTTAGACACATCATGTAGTTGGTATCCACAATAATTTATCTAGCTCATCCTACAAGGGGTGGCCAGTCCATTGGGGATGATTAAGCTAAGTCATCTTAGACCATACTTGACATATAGAGGTTCCCTCATGAAACCAATGTCTCATCTCACTCATAAACTATGTCCATACTAGACATCTCGTGGTTCCCTAGTGGAGCACATATCTAATACATATCGAGGTTCCCTCATGAAACCAATGTCTTCTCTAGGACACATCGAGGTTCCCTCATGGAACCAATGTCCCCCAAGGCATATTGAGGTTTCTTCATGAAACCAGTGTCTCGGTTCCTTCATATGACCATCTGAGGCATGCCAGGATGAATTCCACATTGCCCCATACTAGTCCATGTTGGGTATGTGTTATATTCTTTGCATGTGTGTGTGTGGGCGCGTCAGATATGACAGTTGTGTCTGACGATCCCTCTAGTAGTTCTCTTTGTGTCGTGTGCATCGGGTGATTTCTTGGGGGGGGCAAGTATGCCCCCCCTAGTTACGCACAACGTTCGGTAATGGGCAGTAGCCCGAGGCAGCGCCCCAAAATTTGTTTTTGGGCAATTTTTTCTATTTTTAGCGAATTTTGTTATTTTTAGCAATTTACTAAATTAATCCCAGATTAAGGTATTAGGGTTTTGGTATCTACAAAATACCTAAAACAATTGTATATATATTGTATGGTGAATGGTGAAATTCGATATAATGAATATAAGAAAGGTTTTCCTGGTTGAGGGTTTCTGGTATAAAATCTTTGTGTACTCTGTGTATGAGCCATTGATTACATTTTGTTTTGCTTAAGAATCTATATGCATTGTTTTACTTCACGGGTTTAAAACTTACATGTAGTATCAAAGCTCGTTTTTGGCTTCAGAGGGATGCCTTTGTTGTTGAGGATTTGGCTCGATCTTGATAGATCAAGTTTATCTTAGGTTTGTGATAAACTTGGGTTTAGTGGGAGATTTTGCAGTGGATATTCGAGTATAGAAAGAGGAATGGCGAGCTCATCTAGAATCGAGATAGCGAAGTTCAACGGTAAAAACTTTGAGCTATGGAAGCTCAAGATGGACGACCTTCTTGTAGACAAAGAACAATGGATCGCTATGGATCCTGTGTAACACCATGTTTCCCCCAGCTTGTAAATATAACTAGACTGGTCAAGAACTATGCCAAACTCATAAATGTGAATATGTGATGTAAATGGACCTTGAGGAAAAGGTCAATGAATGTGAATAACATTATGAATTTTATTGCAGGACTGCTGAGAGAGGATGTGCAGAAAAAGAGACCATGATGGCGATGGAAGGCACCTAGAAAGGTGGAGTTAACTTCCACCGAGAATTAATAACGTATTTGGACTCCACTGGCCCGGAGAACCAAAAGCGGCTTGCTGGCCCAAAATTTAGTGTCTCGCAGGATGGTAGGCAGATGGATTAATGAGGGATGGGATGGTGCACCACCCATCCGTAGAGCCATTAGGCCTGATCAGCGCGAGGGTAATTGTGCCACACGCAACCTCGTAAGAGGATAAGGCATATGGTAGAAGCGATTGAGGAGGCAGACGTGAGGGGAACTCTGGCAACCCGCAAAGTGAGTGATAGCAGAGAGGAAGGATTGCAACCTTCGCTCCTGGTCACTGGCAGACAGAGAGACGCAGTCTCACAGCATTGTGGTCTCAGCTCGGGGGTGGCTAGTGGTAAATCCGCTGGGAGTCGCTACGCCTACGGTTGGGTGGAAACGAGCACCCCTCTCAGCAATTGCTTAACCCTGGTGTCGTTTCTGATAAGTGTTTTGCCTCTGGCACCTTGAAATATATATGTATTTTGATAATTATGCTCATAAGCTGTGGAACTGTGAATGTTTACATTTTAAGAAATAATGGATATATGCTTATAACAGAAGAAACCACGCATAACTTATGTTGATAAATGAATTTAATTATGCATGATTTGAACCAAGTAGGACTTCCAGTCCATCCTCAGGAATTTGTTTACCCTTACCTGTCTCCAGGGATGCCCCGAAATAGATCTCTTCACAGAGATTCCCTCCTTGGAAAGGTTTACCAAGGACCTGGAAAAGGGACTTGAACGAGCAAGTCTTAACAACCCTGTACGAGGAGGAATGACCCCCTTAAAATCCTGAAGTATCAGCGTAGGGATAAGTATTGATCGACAGACAAGACCCCGTCGAAAGGCCCATGGTCATTCACAACTGTTAGATTAACGAATGAAACCAGAGCATTACATACCTAGCCCCTTTTTCCTCTATCTTTGTGAATAGTGAGGAAATCGGGATCGTAGACCCCCACAGTCCATGGGAACATCTGGACCGTTGATGTTTCCACACCCATGAAGTAGCGGGAGAGTGCGCGACATGGGATAGATCTGAGCCGTTAGATATTAGCTAGAAAAAACCGACAGCTGTTGGATTTGTTGAGAGTTGCACGAGGGTTAAACCTTCGTGAACAGTAGAGGAGAAATCCGGACGAGAGGTGCAAGCATTGGGATATCGGCACTCGGGGAATCGAAGTTCTTGAGGTCGAGAAAGCTGGGACATTTCAAGTCCCGAAACAATGAAAGAATCACAGCCGTCCATATGAAGGAGGACGCGTGTCGCGTGATCATCCTTTTCGAAGATCCGGGCACTGGTTCGTAGTGGTGAGTCCCGACAGGTGATATGACTGTTGTCATATAAAGGGAGGTCATATGGACCCAAAGAGTCTATCCCAGGGGACTAGCAGGAGTTGGATCATATCGGGATTCGGAGGATCGCGTATCTTGAAGGCAAGTGCGCTTCGACACTTGAAAGTCCGAAACCCCGAAAAGGATAAGGCTGCGATCTTATGAAAACTAGTCATATCGACTAGAGGGAATAGGCAGGAGGGGATAAGGCCAGAAGGGAGCGCGTCGGAAAATTGGAGATTGAGAGTTCGTAAGGACAGAGGTTCTTGACGTCGGGGATCACGAAACCCCGAAACCTAATATTGAGTCGGGGAAGATCGCGGTTAAGGGAAGAATGTCATGCGGGTGAATTAAGGACCTGTGGATCGGGTTGTCATCAGAGATTCCACGAAGGAATCGAAAGAGACACTTCATCTCATGAATGAATGAGAGAAATCCTGTGAGCAGGAGAGCGCGATGAGGTGGTGGAATCACGTTCTCTCTACATCATTCCGGTAGCACTGAGTCACGAAGTGTGAAAAGATGCCATGCTGATTCGGCTCATAATGGTGAACTATAATCACATGGAGGTGGAAAAAGGAAAGAGCTAGCCTATGCTAAGCCTCGTAGAACTTCAAGGATTCTGATTGTTGAGGAATCAATGAAAAAGTTTGATTTTGAGTAGTGGGTATGTGACAAAGTGGTATCAGAGCATGGTTACAACACTCAGCCTGACTGGGCTCATGCATGAGTCACGCATAATCTCCGTTTGAAGTACTCCTATGAGGATTAACCCCCCTAACGTAACTCTCTTTCCCTGGATTGAAAAACTCGAAGACGAGAACCCGACTATGTTTGCATGTGAAAGAGTTATAAATTATGCAAATTATAAAAATGTATTTAACTCTTGACTAATAACTAGCGTTTGTCTTTTCACTCAAGCGGACGATCAGCCGCGGGAATCTACAGACGCAGAGTATGGTTACTCACCAAGAGGTGGGAGAAGGCTCCCACAATAGAGATGAAGAGTCTGACGAAAGAAGAGCAATAAGAACCCCTCAAGACCTAGCCGAGACTATGAGGAGTCTCATGGTTGAATTGCAAAGCTGCAAGGCCAACAATGAAAGGATGATGAAAGAACAAGAAAAGAAAACCGAAATTAATGTAGTTCTACTGCAGAGCTTATCCGACCTACAGCGACAAATGTAGCATCAACCTGAGATGCAGAATCATGGTCGTGTCAGTGGCCATACTGAGAGAAGCACATCAAGAAAGGTCCACCCCAGAGGTAAAGGACCAGTGCCAGACAATTCCACTGAGAAGGAGCTGGTGATTCAGAAGGCTCTTCCAGCAGCAGGACCAGTCCCTATTCTCGAAGAAAATAGAAGAAGAAAAATACTTCCAAGAGTCATAAATTTGAGGAATTCAGAAAGGCCAAACCTCCCTCCTTCGATGGTGAGATAAAGAAGGGAGAGGAAGTCGAGGCTTGGCTACTTGGACTGAAGAAATATTTCAGAGTCCATGATTTTTCAAAGAATTTGAAGGCCCGAGTGGCCACTTTAAATCTGAACGGAAAGGCTCCCATCTAGTGGGAAGACCTTAAGAATATGAAAGGGGTCTGCGAGGAGGACCTGTCTTGGAAACAGTTTGAGAAGTACTTCCGGAAGAAGTATTTGTCGAAAAGATATTTCGACGAGAAGGCTAAAGAGTTTTATGAACTCAAACTAGGACAACTTACTATGGAGGAATATGTCAACCAATTCCTCGACTTATTGAGATATGTACCCTACATCAAAATAGAGAAAGCAAAGGCGCAACGTTTCATCAGTGGGTTACCTAAGGAATACCAGAACCGAATCGAATTCGACGAGCCAAAGATCTTAGAAGACACTATACGAAAGGCAACATATTGTCATGAACAATATGGACATCAGGCAGAGTCTCGTGGAGACTGGAAACAGAAGAGTGGTTCGAGATTTCATAAAAAGGGGTGCAAATCCTCAGGAATTAAAAACTACAAAAGGAACCCCAGAATGGATTTTCCAACCCAGAGTGTACTCTAGTAGAACGTTCCCTCGGTGGACGGAAATAAAACTTCTGGACCTATATCAGTGAAGACTAATGGCCCAAAGAAAGAACCTCTGAAATGATGGGGTTGCGGGGAAGAGCATCTCCTAAGAAACTGTCCACACTAACAACAGAATAGTCAGAAAATTTATAACATGCAGGAAGCTACCACAGTCAATGATGTGGCAAGGAGTGTGCCACAGATTTATGCAGCCTTGGATAATAACCAAGCTGACCACCAAGCTTCAGTGGTGGAAATAGAAGGTATGATTTTCAACCATCTAGTGTCTGTTTTGATTGACCCTGGTTCAAATTTGAGTTATATAGCCCCTAAAGCTGTTGATAAGTGTAAGCTATAGCCACAAAAGCAAACTAAGCCATGGTTGGTACAGTTAGCCACTGGCACCAAAAGAAAGGTAGTAGAGGTCATACCAGCCTGCCAACTAAGGTTGGGTGAATTCCCCACCCAAGCAACCCTTAATGTATTACCCCTGGGATCATACGATATGTTGATTGGTATGGACTGGCTGGACGCCCATAAATCCAAACTAGACTGTTACCATAAAACCTTAGAATGTGTGAGAAAAGAAGGAAAAAGGATGACCCTTCAAGGGATCCGAAAACCAGTCTCGGTGAGACAAATATCAGCCCTACAAATGAGAAAGTATTGTCGAAAAAGATGTCCCCTATATGCGATACAGGTGTTAAAAACAATCGAAGGTGCTAAACCAAGCCCTGACGATCACCCTATCCTGAGGGAATATAGAGATGTGTTTCCAGAGGAGGTACCAGGTCTACCTCCGAGAAGAGACATTGACTTCTCGATAGAACTCGCACCAGGAGTGGTGCCGGTGTCTAGGACACCCTACCAGATGAGCACACCTGAGTTAGTTGAAATCAAATTGCAATTGAAAGAGATGATGGATAAGGGTTATATTCAACCCAGCGTGTCCCCATGGCGAGCACCAATCCTATTTGTGAAAAAGAAGGATGGCACCCTTAGACTGTGCATAGATTACAAACAACTTAATAAAGTAACCATAAAGAACAAGTACCCCTTGCCTAGGATTGATGATCTATTAGATCAGTTGGGAGGTGTGTCTATTTTCTCAAAGATTGACCTGAGGTCGGGATACCATCAAGTCCGAATCAAGGGTGAAGACATCCATAAAACCGCTTTCCGGACATGGTATGGTCATTATGAGTTTGTGGTAGTTCCATTTGGGTTAACCAATGCCCCTGCCACTTTCATGTGCTTAATGAACAATGTACTCAGTAAATTTTTAGATAAATTTGTACTATTTTTCATTGATGACATATTAATCTACTCCAAGGATAGAGAAGAGAATGAAGACCATCTTAGACTTGTGTTTCAAGTGCTAAGAGAGCATCCGCTCTATGCTAAATTCAGCAAATGTGACTTCTTTCAAAAGCAAATACATTACTTGGGACATGTTCTGTCAGAGGAAGGGGTAGCAGTAGATCCTGACAAGATCAGGTCTATCATGCAATGGCCTACCCCAAAGGATGTCTCAGACATCAGATCCTTTATGGGATTGGCGGGATACTATAGGAGATTTATAAAAGGATTCTCCAAGATTGGTTGTCCAATCACTGCCCTCCAGAAGAAGGGGACGAAATTCTTGTGGAAACAGCAATGTGAAGAAAGATTTCAAACCTTGAAACATATACTAAGCTATGCACCCGTGTTGAAAATCGTTGACCCAGAAGCTGACTTCCTTGTGTGCACAGATGCTTGTAAGGAAGGGCTCAGAGGATTCCTTATGCAGGAAGGAAAGGTGATCTGTTATGAATCCCGGAAACTGAATGAACATGAGGTCAACTATGTGACTCATGATCTAGAACTAGCTGCCATCGTGCACGCCTTAAAAATGTGGAGGCATTACCTCTTGGGAAGAAAATTTGTGCTTATGACAGATCATTGTGGATTACGGTATTTGTTTGATCAACCCAATCTCAATGCTAGACAAGCCAGATGGATGGCCCTCCTTAGCGAATTTGATTTTGAAATCAAACACATTAAAGGGAAGGAGAATAGGGTGGTCGATGCCCTCAGAAGAAGCATGAAAACAATTCACCTGGCAGTGGTGAGTACCTGCGAGACAGATGTCAAGGACAGAGTCAGAAAGGCACAAGAAACAGATCCCTTCGTTCAAACTATGACTCTGTACCTACAGCAAGAACCCTATGAAGTAAAGTATGAAGGCTACCAGATGAACGAAGAAGGTCTGCTCACCTATAGAGATAGAATGTACATTCCAAATCGTGATGAATTGAAGAGGTTCATCATGGATAAACTACATAAAAGACCATACACTGGTCACCCAGGATACCAGAAAAATGATCACTACCACCCGGAAACAATTTTATTGGCTTGGATTGAAGAAGGACATAACCAAATATTTGGCCCAATTTATAAAGTGCCAACAGGTTAAAGTAGAACATCGACACCCAGCAGGACTATTACACCCTTTACCCATCCCAGAATGGAAATGGGAGACCATCTCTATGGATTTTATCACTGGATTACCAACTTCAACCAAACAGAATGATGCCAATATGGTGGTGGTGGATAAACTGAGAAAGTCTTCTCATTTCATCCCCATCAAATCAACCTGCAAGGCGATAGATATTTCCCAGATATTCATGAAAGAGATATTCCGACTGCACGGTATGCCGAGAGAGATAATATCTGACAGAGACACAAAATTTACTTCCAATTTTTGGAAATCACTGATGGCGGGATTAGAGACTAAATTGTTGTTTAGCATCGCCTACCATCCTCAAACCGATGGACAGACAGAAAGAGTAAATCAAATATTAGAAGATATGTTAAGGATGCATGTAATGCATCAACCCAGGAAATGGGAAGACTACCTGCCATTGGTAGAATTCTCCTACAACAACGGCTACCAAGCATCCTTAAAGATGAGTCCCTTCGAAGTCCTCTATGGCAGGTCGTGTAATACTCCAATCAGCTGGAGTAATCCTGTAAATAGGATTTCTTTTGGACCCGACATGCTGAGAGAAATGGAACAGCAAGTGACTCAGATAAAACAAAATCTGAAGGTCGCTCAGAACCGACATAAAAGTTATGTTGATCAAAAGAGAACTCCAAGAGAGTTCAAAATGGGAGACCATGTATATATCATCATTAATCCCAGAAGGAGTTCCCTGAAAATGGGAGCTTGTGCCAAATTGGTACCCCAGTATTGTGGACCCTTTGAGGTTCTAGGAAGAGTGGGACCTGTAGCCTATCAGCTAGCCCTTCCTCCCACAGTAAAAGCACATAATGTTTTCCATGTTTTATTATTGAAGAAATATGTACATGATGCTAATCATATAATTGACTGGTCTATGATCCAGGTGGAACCGGAGGGAGAATTTCTACCAGAACCCCAATGCATACTAGACAGAAAGGAAACCCCGCTCCGGAACAAAACCATTGCACAGGTCAAGGTGCAGTGGAAACATTTTGGCCGAGATGAGGCTACATGGGAAATGGAGGATGCCATGAGACAGGCATATCCGATTTTGTTTACTTATGTACATGCAATACATGTTAGTAGATAAGAACATCGAGGACGATGTTCCCTTCTCAGGGGGAGGGAATTGTAACACCCTATTTCCCCCAGCTTGTAAATATAACTGGACTGGCCAAGAACTATGGAAAACTCATAAATGTGAATATGTGATGTAAATGGACCTTGAGGAAAAGGTCAATGAATGTGAATAACATTATGAATTTTATTGCAGGACTGTTGAGAGGGGATGTGCAGAAAAAGAGACCACGATGGCAGTGGAAGGCACCTAGAAAGGTGGCGTTAACTTCCACTGACAATTAATACCATATTTGGACTCCACTGGCCCAGAGAACCAAAAGCGGCTCGCTGGCCCCAAATTTAGTGTCTCGCAAGCTGGTAGGCAGATGGCTTAATGAGGGATGGGATGGTGCACCGCCCATCCGTACAGAAACCTCACAAGAGGATAAGGTGTATGGTAGAAGAAATTGAGGGGGAAAATGCGAGGGGAACTCTGGCAACACGCAGAGTGAGTGATAGCAGAGAGGAAGGATTGCAGCCTTCACTCCTGGTCACTGGAAGACAGAGAGACGCAGTCTCACAGCATCGTGGTCTTAGCTCGGGGGTGGCTAGTGGTAAATCTATTGGGAGTCGCTACGCCTACGGTTGGGTGGAAACGAGCACCCCTCTCAGCAGTTACTTAGCCCTAGTGTCATTTCTGATAAGTGTTTTGCCTCTGGCACCTTGAAATATACATATATTTTGATAATTATGCTCATAAGTTGTGGAACTGTGAATGTTTTCATTTTAAGAAATAATGGATATATGCTTATAACAGAAGAAACCACGCATAGATTATGTTGATAAATGAATTTAATTATGCATGAGTTGAACCAAGTAGGACTTCCAATGCTTCCTCGGGAATTTGTTTACCCTTACCTGTCTCCAAGGATGCCCCAGAATAGATCTCTTCACAGAGATTCCCTCCTTGGAAAGGTTTACCAAGGACCTGGAAAAGGGACTTGAACGAGCAAGTCTTAACAACCCTGTACGAGGAGGAACGACCCCCTTAAAATCCTGAAGAATCAGCGTAGGGATAAGTATCGATTGATGGACGAGATCCCATTGGAAGTCCCATGGTCATTCACGATCGTTAGATTGACGAATTAAACCAAGGCATTACATACCTGGCCCCTTTTTCCTCTATCTTCGTGAATAGTGAGGAAATCAGGATCGTAGACCCCCATGGTCCATGGGAACATCTGGACTATTGATTTTTCCACACCCATGAAGTAGCAGGAGAGTGCGCGACATGGGACATATCTGAGCCGTTAGATCTTAGCTAGAACAAACCGACAGCTCTTGGATTTGTTGAGAGTTGCACGAGGGTTAAACCTTCGTGAACAGTAGAGGAGAAATCTCGACGAGAGGTGCAAGCATCAGGATATCGGCAGTCGGGGAATTGGAGTTCTCGAGGTCGAGAAAGCTGGGACATTTCAAGTCCCAAAACAGTGAAAGAATCGCAACCGTTCGTCTGAGAGAGGATGTGTGTCACGTGATCATCCTTCTTGGAGATCCGGGCACTGGTTCGTAGAGGTGAGTCTCAACAGGTATCGGGATATCGGTCATCGGCATATCGAGAGTCTCGAGGACAAGAGATCGGGCATTTCTATGAGAAAAGTCCCGGGAAGGATCTGGGTCATCCATCATAGGAGGACACGTGGAGGAGATCCGAGCACTGGAATCGCGTAGAGGCGGAAGTTTCGTTGTGGGACCTAGCTGACGTCACATCGGGGATCGGGATATCGTGGATTCCATGGACACGAAGTCTTTGAAATTTGGAACCACGATAGAGGAAATCCCGACAAGGAGGAAAGCGTCATCGAGGGGCTAGCTGTCAGCGTAGCGGAGAATCGGGATTCGAGGGATTGACAGTCCCGTGGGCCAATGCATTTCATCATTTAAAACCCCAAAGTCCCGAAGGGTGATATGACTGCGGTCATATAAAGGGAGGTCGTATGGACCCAAAGAGTCTAGCCCAAAGGATTAGCAGGAGTTGGAGCATATCGGGATTCGGAGGATCGCGGATCTTGAAGGCAAGTGCGCTTCGGCACTTGAAAGTCCGAAACCTGGAAAAGGATAAGGCTGCGGTCTTATGAGAACTAGTCATATGGACTAGAGGGCATAGCCAGGAGGGGCTAAGGTCGGAAGGGAGCGCATCGAAAAATCAGAGATCGAGAGTCCGTAAGCATAGAGGTTCTTGACTTCGGGGATCACGAAACCACGAAACCCGATATTGAGTCGGGAAAGATCACGGTTAAGGGCAGAATGTCATGCGGATGAATTAAGGACCTGTGGATCGGGTTGTCATCAGAGATTCCATGAAGGAATCGAAAGAGCCGCTTCAACTCATGAATGAATGAGAGTGATCCTGTGAGCAGGAGAGCACGACGAGGTGGTGGAATCACGTTCTCTCTACGTCATTCTGGTAGCACTGAGTCACGAAGTGCGAAAAGACGTCATGCTGATTCGGCTCATAATGGTGAACTATAATCACATGGAGGTGGAAAAAGAAAAGAGCTAGCCTGTGCTAAGCCCCGTGGAACTTTGGGGATTCTGACTATTGAGGAATCAATGAAAAAGTTTGATTTTGAGTAGTGGGTATGTGACATCCTGGTGCACAGCCTACTGGTACATCATCTACTAGCACACAGGCTACTGGTACACAACCTACTAGTACACAAACTACAAGTACACCAGCTACTGACATGTCGAAGGAAGATTGGGAGAAGTTGGATAGAAGATCAAGGAGTACTATTCGACTCTGCCTAGCAATTCAGTTTTGTTGAATGTCTTGGGAGAATCTACAGCCAAGGAACTATGGGATAAGTTGGGGAATTTGTATCAATCAAAGTCCTTGGTAAACAAGTTTTTTCTTCGAAATAAGTTGTATCATCTTAGGATAGAAGATGGAGATTCTGTGATAGAACATCTAAATGCCTTTAATACTCTGGTAATTCAATTTGTCTATGTTAATATTACGATTGCAGAAGAATATAAGTGTATTACTTTGTTATGTTCTTTTCCAGACTCTTGGGATAATCTGGTTGATGCAATTGGTAGTACCACTCAATCTACATTGAAGTATGAGGATGTAGTTTCATACTTGTTATCTGAAGAGATTAGGTGGACAAGCATGGATAGTCATAGCACATATTCTTTATTTGTAAGAGGTCATACCCAAGACAAGAATCTTGGTAAACCTTCAGGGGGGAGATCTAAATCTACAGGTAGATCTAAGTCTCGAGGAAAATCTTTGAGGAAATGTTGGAAGTGTGGTAAAACAGAGCATTATAAGAAAGATTGCAAGTCTAAGAAGGTTGATAAACCAAAGGGAACTGATAGTACCTCTTCCACAGAGGTGAAAACCTCCACTGAAGAAGGAGGTGATGTTTACCTAGCATCTACAAGTACACATACAGACTGTGATGTATGGTTGATTGACTCAGGTGTGTCATACCATATGACTCCTCACAGGGAGTGGTTCTCTGAATATGAAAAATACGATGGTGGTGATGTATTCCTAGGAGATGAGTCGACAACAAAAATCTTGGGACGTGGAAGGGTTAAGTTGTTGCTAAAATATGGGAGGATTAGAACTCTCCTTGGGGTTCTACACATTCCAAAATTAGCCAGGAGCTTAATATTTGTAAGCAAGATGGATGATGCAGGAGTGGATACTATATTTGGAAAGAACACGTCGTTGGACGATCTATCATATGCTCAATCCCCTTTTCTCACATCATGGGATATCACCTCTCCTCCATGTTTCAAACGATGATCACTTCACCTTATCAAGGATTCTAATGGGTGGTGCCTCCTAGCCTTTCGAACCAGGGTATCCTCTAACTTTCTGGAGCGTGGGCATAGATTACAAATAAATTTAACTGTGTCTTCTATGATATATTGAAGATATTTTTACAGCAAACATTTGGACTCCACTAATACAACATATGTCTATAATCATCCTACCATTTGAAGTCAAGTGTGCTAGAGGTTTCAAGTTCTCCATGCATACTCGAATGCTCTCTCTAACTTAACTGTAATATGTCGGTTACTGGTTATATGAACGTTCCATCCCAGATAGGGGACTATCACTCCATTAGCATAATATTTGGCACTAATGAATCTGATTTAACAACTAGAAGATCTCATTAATAGATTGTAGATTTGGAAGACCATTGATATATACCATAACGTGTTCTCAGTCGTGAGTATAATTTATTAATAGGTTCTTATCATATATGAAGGTTGTTTGATATGCCAACTACATTGGACGAGAGAATTTATTAATACACCAAGTAACACTCGCTTATGATATCCTCTAACTCTAAGCCGTAACAGATATTGGAATGGACAATCTACTAAGCAAACTTAAAGTTCAAGCCTACACTAGGCTATCTCTCTCATTTTCCTAGGCCCTCCCATGAGGGAGTCAAGCCTAGTCTTGCTCTGATACCATGTTGATTTTTCATATGAGATAATGTTGTATATGAAAATATATTATTACAATGATGAGTGTTTCATATATAGAGAACATATGGTGACCATCCATGAAAGGATGTGTCCCTTGAATAATAAATAACTACTTATTTATTATACATATTTGTACTTTGTATTATATATATATATATATGGAAGAATGTCTTCTCGATGTTCTTCAAACATCAACACTCACCACCTCTTTGTTTTATTTGCAACTCATCACCTTGGTTTAAACATATTTTTGGAGAGTTGTTGTCCACGCTATGGAGGAATACCTGTAACTTATTCACATGATGGTTGATTGAGGTAACATGTTTTACAATGCGGAAAGGATAGGGATTTACAATGAGTGGTCATATAACTCCAGTCAAAATAATTTTTTATGCATTCATAAGAAACGTGTTAGTGGCATTTCTTGTCCTAGGCACAAGAGTATTCGGGTCTGCAAGTTGTATGAGGAGCGCCCAAGCACGGCATGGAAAAATCTTGTTCCAAGCTTCCAGCCAGTAAGCGAGTGAAATTGTATTGACGACGGTCCAGATCCTTTCATAAGAGCAAATCGGCATTTAGTGGGAAATCGCGGATAGTAGAGTTGCACCGAGATTAGCGCAAATAGATCGTGGCCATATTGTATGCGGGGAAAGATAACATCCATCCATCCAGAGGACACGTGGCGCGAGATCCACTCGCGTCGACATTTCGGCAATTAGGAGTTAGAGGGGTAAAGGTTCCATGTTGTCCTATCTCTCGAAACCCCAAACCCCGAAAGCGCCGAAGGCACTCAAAGTAGAGCCCGCAGTATCACGAGGCAATCTCAACCATTCATCCACAAGAGACACTTGGCGCGCGATTAGGCTCCTCACCTATTCTCTCATAGCGACTCCGATGCACAAAGAGTAGCTCCTTCATATCCCCGATGCGCGAGGTGCTGAGAGTGTCCAGGGACCGGGCCCACGACATCGTCGAGAGAGTTCAGAGCCGTCAGATCTAGAGGGATGCATGGCACCAGATTAAGCCGTCTTAGTGTTTCGCTCATCACAATTTAAAAAAGCATGGATTATCTCCTTCTCATTCGTAAACACCCAAAGCGCCCAAAGGCGGGCCCACAATATCGAGAAGTGGCCTCGGTCGTCGATCCAAGGGGGACACCTGACGGCCAATTCAGCCATCTCGGCGTTTTGTCCATCGCGACCCCAAACCGCAAGGCGCAGCTCTGTCATTTTCGCGATGCGCGAGGTGACGGGAGAGTCCATGACTCGGGCCCACAATATCACAAAGTGAGTTCAGGACCGTCAGATCTAGAGGGACGCATGGTGCCATATTAAGCCATCTTGGCATTTCGCTCATCGCGATTTCAAAAGCAGGGATTAGCTCCTTCCCATTCACAAACACCGAAAGTGCCTTGGGAATAAGCACGTGGTCATAGCCCGTGGTCACTTGGGGAAAGAAAGGAGCTGTGTAAAGAAGGCCAAAGGTGTTGAGTTCAGTTACAGAGGGGATGATCGCAATCTCCAGGAGCCATCGGATCCAATCTCAATATTTTTTCTCGCTCAGAGTAAATGAAGGCAAGGAGAGGTAGTTGAAACCTCTCCTCAGTCATTAAGTGCGAAGTATGGAGGGCCTGGAGAGCGGTCTACTCGAGAGGGTCCTGTGTACCCATTTTTCCATAGAATCCATGCTGAGTTCTCAACTAGCCGAAGGAAGTCTGCACACACTAGATCGACACTTAATGGCTCAGCTACTCCCCTTGCAGGAGCCATGCGCAATTAAGGTGGTGTCTGACAGGGATTATCCATCTGAATTTGGCTGAAGGGATACCACGCCTTTGATGGCTGAACATGCCTCTATTAGGTGAATTTTCCTGAGTATATAGACTCAGTTGTTGTATTTTGTAATCTATCGATGGTTGAGCAAGGCTCTCGATTGTAAAGTTTTGATGAAGCATTGGTCGCTCTGGTTAATGTACAAGGCATTTGAGACTTCTTACTTTATGGATGTCAACCTCTTTTCCATATCTTGTATACTGTGTTAGAACAGCTTGGAATTGGAGGATCTAGTCGAGTTGTAGCTGTTATAGGATGATGTAGGTAGGATCATTGTAACAGTTACATTGTTTCTAATCATTTCCTATGATTTTCTTAGCGCTGAACGACCTGGAATTGGAGGATCCAGTTGAGTCACCCCTCATCTCCTTGAAACTCTGGACCAAGAGGATCTTGGCTTCTTAGTTTTTCTTCCTCAAGCTTCAGAAGGCTTGTTGCCCGAGACAGTCTTTCTCACCCTTCTCACAAGTCTTCCATCTAACATCCTTTAATCATCATACTGACGGAATTTGGATCAAGACCTCCCTTGATTTCTACATACCAAGCTCGGTTTCGTGAGTTAAAGCTATATCTTCTTGAGTCTTTACCAATCCAATCACCCCGTTAAACAAATTGTGACATAAAACTGATGATTGTTGGGCTCTTATCCTGTAAGCAATCTAGGGGTGACTTCCATCACCAACATTTCTGGCACCATTGCCGGGGACAAAGTTGAAGATTTTCCCTGGGCAGAACGACATTGAGCCTCTGATTTTGAAGGTGCATCAGACATCAGAGCCCTTAAAGATTGCTATTGTGCACCTGGCGACTCCACTGTGGTGACTCCATTGTTTCCACATCACTGTTTCAGCTGTGACTACTGTTATCACACCTGAAAGCTGACCCTAAGGAGCTTTCTCGAGAAGGTTTCAGCAATTGCTTTCTCAGCCTGAGAAGCTTCCTGGGGTAACGACAACGTTAAGATCTGGCCTTTGATGGTGAACAAGGACCAGGCACATTTGAAGTTGCGCATCTTTCACCTGGCGACTCCATGATTCGAGGATCGATAGGTGACTCCACTTTTTCGATATGGAGAAAATTATGGCTCAAAGGTTTGCTTTCTGTGACTTTTCCCAGATAGTTGGGTTTCCTAATTCACTTCCTGATAGAGACCAATGGGAAGCTTTCCCTGAATTTCATGCAACAAGTTGGGAGGAACCAGCTGAGCATTTACTGACTTCCATGAGGCTATTCACTGACACAATATCATGCATGAGGATGTCTGGATTAATCTCTTCAGGTATTCATTGAAGAGAGCTTCTCTTGAGTGGTGTCGATCTCTTCCCGCTGTGAGCATCGACTCTTTAACAGGTTTTCATACAGCTTTCAATTCATTTTGTAAAGACTACTATCCAACTGATTGTTTGTTTGAAAACTATTGTGAGGAGTTTTCTTCGCTTCATGAAGCCTCTGCTGGCCCTGAAGACTAGGTCCATGATGAAGCGTTTACTGTGGAGGAAAGCATTTGCCAAGAAAATATGGAGGTGTTGAATGATATTAATTGTGTTAGCCCTAGAACAGAAGCATCTGACATCATATCAGATGCCTATATTCCTTTATATGTCCATAACGATCAACATGCCTCTTATGGAAATTGTGAGTTTATAGAACAAATGTGGTCCATGGTAGATGACTCACCTGGATATCGGGTTGAAGCAAATGTTCCTAGAAGCTCTGCTCATGATGACACAGACCCTCTCTTTTTAAAAGAGGGGTTAGTTGTGGAAGAGGATTCTTCTCTTTTCCCCCAGGGGGTTTCTCATGATATATTTTTACCTGGGATTAAAGAGAAAAGGATTATGTATGGACAGCCAGAAGCAGCAATTCCCACTGTCCCTGAAATGGAAATTTTTTACGGGATCATTGTTCTGGAGGAGGGTCATATCAATGAAGGACAACCCCTTTTTGATGTATATTATAGTGATGATGAGAAACAAGATTATCCTACATTTGATCACTATAAAGATACTGAAGATCCAGTCAGCAAGCAGAACCACCCCATGGTCCCTATTTATGATGAATATGAATCTAACCCGGGGGAGAGCCAAGAAGAGGAAAAGGAACCAGAGGAACAGCTAAGCACATATTTCATTCCAGAGCCAGTCAGCGAGCAGCTACCGCCTGAGATCGATGAGCCTATGTCAGTTGTCCACTCACCTGTGCTTATCAAATATATTCAACCACATGTGAGCAACTCTGTAGCAGAGGAGGCTGCATGTCATCAATTTTTCGAAATTCGCCACTCATTCTATGACCCTGTCGGCGAATACATGGAGTGGCATATCCTTTATGCCTTGGAGATGCCCTATTCCATATGAACTTCACCCTGTGATGAGAAGTTGAAGAGTGTAGTCGTTTTGCTGTCACGGTTACACTATCTGCTGGTGATCATCGACAGAAGGAAGGAGCTTCTATCCAGGAAGTTGCTTGAATGGCTATGGTGGAAGTTTTCTTTCACCTAGCCCATGTAAAATATTTTATTAGCATTAGGACTGTATATAAATAAGCTCCTTTGAGCATGTAGCTTTATTTTTTTACTTTTATTTTTCGGCCTGTATTTTCAGTAGCGGGATGTTTTGAGCATGACTCCATAGCCCAACAGCAAGGCACTGAAGCTGTGGAATGAGTTCTTAGAGCATCACAGGGATGACTCTATCCCCCATGGAGCCTAATGTTAGCAACATTTCTTGTCCTAGGAATAAGAGTATTCGGGTCTGCAAGTTGTACGAGGAGTGCCCAAGCGCAGCATGGAAAAATCTCATTTCAAGCTTCCAGCCAGTAAGCGAGCGAAATTATATTGACGATGGTCCAGATCCTTTCATAAGAGTAGATCGACGTTTAGCGAGAAATCATGGATAGTAGAGTTTCACCGAGATTAGCGCAAATAGATCATGCCCATATTGTATGCGGGGAAAGATAAAAACCATCCATCCAGAGGACGCATGGCGCGAGATCCACTCGCGTCGGCGTTTCGACAATCAGGAGTTCGAGGGGTAAAGGTTCCATGTTGTCACCTGGCAATCTCGACCGTCCATCCACAGGAGACACATGGTGCACAATTAGGCTCCTCTCCTATTCGCTCATCATGACTCTGACGCACAAAGAGCAGCTCCTTCATATCCCCGATGCACGAGGTGTCGGGAGTGTCCATGGCTCGGGCCCACGGCATCGTCGGGAGAATTCAGAGCCATCAGATCTAGAGGGACGCATGGCACCAGATTAATCCATCTTAGCGTTTTTCTCATCACGATTTCAAAAAGCAGGGATTAGCTACTTCCCATTCGCGAACGCCGAAAGCGCCTGAAGGCGGGCCCACAATATCGAGAAGTGGCCTCGGTCATCCATCCAATTTGGACACCTGACGGCCAATTGAGCCATCTCGACGTTTCGTCCATCGCAACCCCAAACCGTAAGGCAAGGATCCGTCATTTTCCCGATGCGCGAGGTGACGGGAGTGTCCATGACTCGGGCCCACAATATCACCGAGTGATTTCAGGACCGTCAGATCTAGAGGAACGCATGGCGCCAGATTAAGCCATCTCGGCATTTCGCTCATCGCGATTTCAAAAGCAAGGATTATCTCCTTCCCATTCGCGAACGCAAAAAGTGCCTTGGGAATAAGCACATGGTCACAGCCTGTGGTCACTTGGGGAAAGAAAGGAGCTGTGTAAAGAAGGCCAAAGGTGCCGATTTTAGTTACAGAGGGGATCATCATGATCTCCAGGCACCATCAAATCCAATCTCAATACTGTTTCTTGCTCGGAGTAAATGAAGGCAAGGAGGGGTAGTTGAAACCTCTCCTCAGTCATTAAGTGTGAAGTATGGAGGGCCTGGCGAGCGGTCTACTCAAGAGGGTCCTGTGTACCCATTTTTCTAGAGAAGCCATGCCGAGTTCTCAACTAGCCGGAGGAAGTCTACATGCACTAGCTCGACACTTAATGTCTCAGCTACTCCCCTTGCAGGAGCCATGCGCAGTTAAGGTGGCGTCTGATAGGGATTATCCGTCTGAAATTCGACTGAAGGGACACCATGCCTTTGATGTCTGAACATGCCTTTGTTAGGTGAATTTTCATGAGTATATAGACTCAGTTGTTGTATTTTTTAATCTATCGATGGTTGAGCAAGGCTCCCGATTGTAAAGTTTTGATGAAGCATTGGTCTCTCTGGTTAATGTACAAGGCATTTGAGACTTCTTACTTTATGGATGTCAGCCTCTTTTCCATCTCTTGTATACTGTGTTAGAACAGTTTGGAATTGGAGGATCCAGTCGAGTTGTTGTTATAGGATGATGTAGGTTGGATCATTGTAACAGTTACATTGTTTCTAATCAGTTCCTGTGATTTTCTTAGTGCTGAACGACTTGGAATTGGAGGATCCAGTCGAGTCACCCCTCAGCTACTTGAAACTCTGGACCAAGAGGATCTTGGCTTCTGAGTTTTTCTTCCTCAAGCTTCCAAAGGCCTGTTTCCCGAGACAGTCTTCCTCACCCTTCTCACAAGTCTTCCATCTACCATCCTTTAATCAACATACTGACGGAAGTTGGATCAAGACCTCCCTTGCTTTCTACATACCAGGCCCAGTTTCCTAAGTTAAAGCTATATCTTCTTGAGTCTTTACCAATCCGATCACCCCGTTAAACAAATCGTGACATAAAACAGATAAGCGTTGGGCTCTGCTCCTGTAAGCAATCTAGGGGTGACTTCTGACACTAACACAACGAATCTCACTTGACAAGAAAATATTTAGTAGGTGTTGTTGTACTTTTGGACCTTGGATTTAGATTTCGACAGTTGTGTTGGATTTGTAATCCAAAAAAACTATAGTGGGCCTATAATGGAGGTAAATATTTCATTTTGACTAGTACCCACAATTATTCACAAAAGCATTTTTTAATAGAAGTTCATGCCCTGTTTTTGCAGCTTCTTTACCTGAATTTAGTTCCTTCAATTCTTGTGACATCTTTGTTATGAAATATTTCAAGATGTCGACTAAAACTAGGGTTACTCATTAGCAACATAGGAATTTTATTCCGTGAAAATAGCCAATTTGCATTTGGAACTCCTGGTACCGAGTACTCGACGGGAGTATACCTACCTCGTCCCATTGAGATGATTTAGCTCACCACCTTGTGACCCTTTTGTTGACAGGTGATTTTATGTGGCATCTTCGATAGTTGGGCCTCTCTTTTTTCATGTGGCATTTTTCTCCATCTTTGGCTTCCCATATCCCAATGAAAGCAAAATATAATATATTTTTGTCATGCGATTTTCTCCTAACCTCACACGTTACGGGGTATCTGTTATCACCATAAAATTGCACACCTAGCCTTAAAAGCTAATCCTTACCAATATACACACTATTCATAGTCCACATATCCCATCCTCATACACACTTTCACACCATTTTCCCTTAAATAACTTAGGAAAACACTTTTCCTAATGTTATTTCCATTTAATTAAAGTCAAAAACCCCTTTATGACTTTTCCATCTTTATTTTATTTAAATAAAAGGTAAAATTCAAATCAATAGTTAGAATTTATTTGGTCAAAAATATATTTTATTATTTTGACCATATCAAAGTATAACCACAATTTTACCTATAAAATAAAGAGATCCCCTCCATTTCCAAATATTTTTCCCTTGAGAATAACAAAGTGTTGTCGAAATTTCTACTCATTTTTTGACCCCATTTCACCATTAATGATACTTTCAGTCACTGAAGAGGAGAAATTTATCCATTTTCCTCACACTCAAGAAAGAAGAAGAACCCTCCCACAGAGAGGCCACTAGAAGGTTTCCATCTTTAGAGGTTTTTCCACAGGTGTTGTTGTATGATTCTTTCCATTGGGTGTTGAGTTATTCACATTCTTTGGATTCTTCTACTATATTTTGTAGCTACTATGTCTTTGATTTCATTTATTTCATGGTAGATTAAAATACAAGGGAATGTGGATCTATTCATAAAAGTAGGTTTTATATGCTTTTACCCTCTCTTTTTCTGTGATCTAGTGCAACCTCTAGAGATTCAAGTTTTCTCACCCTTACTACAGATTTGCTACAACATTTACTCATGCAGAGTTATACTCCTATCTGAATAACACTGCAGTGACAAATGGATTCCAAAATTCTTAATAGATTGTGTAGGAATTTTCACACCTTGGATGTAGGAAGTAGGGTTTCCCACATTGGATGTGCAAAATTTCAACATTCTTTCTGTTATGGCCTCTTCTAGCAACAAGGGTTAGGGTTTTGAGGGTTCCTAAGGACAAGGGATTTCCCTATGTTATAGATCTCTTCTATGCCAGTGGGGTCCAATAGTAGTACTCAACCTAATATCTCAGGGATCTGACTAAGGAGGGTTAATCGTACCCTTAGCCATACTACCCAATTACCCATGTACGCGAGAGTAGTCTTCTCGAGTGTTGATATCAGTGCCACTATAGCAATCAGGTGATCAATTGGTTGAGCTACGGTTTGTTTCAGGATACCTATGGGACTCTCGATAGATCTGAGGGTACATGGGAGTGAAAGCTTGCATACAAGTGTTGTCTGATGTGGTACTACTCGAAGGGTTACCAACATGGGTTACATGGGTTTCCAACAAGGTAAAACCATGTGTAATTCCTACGTGTATTCTTCCCCAACTGCAATTTTACCTTCTTAATGACAAATCATTGTGTTTTACAGACATCGAAACATGTCTCTAGACTGATTTTTTTTTTCTTTTAAACAACAAAAATATGCAGAGAAACAACACAAATATTACCAAAATAGTTATCAAAAAGAGACAAAACAATAAACATAATGACAATATATATCCAAAAGATGATACCGTTATTATCTTGACAGCAAAGTTCACTTGCCTCTCTGAGGGGGCAACCTCCAAAAAAGCAGAGCTTGAGTACAAATGATTTCACAAGACAACCTTTTCCATTCTTTCTCCCTCTATTTAAATACTATTTCTATCTTATTGAGAACATTCTAGAGGAAGAATGATATGGATTTATGCAGGAACAAAATGAAATACAGAAATACACATAAACACAGAGGTGCGGTAGAAGTAAAACTTCATTTCATTAACAACAAATGACTGAAATATGCTTACAGACAGAATGGAAATAAAATAGCTCGAGCGTTGGTAGCTTATCTCTGAGAAGATATGTGGTGGCTAATGACCTATGAAATCTGTGTTACAATGAGGCTCGAAGGCCTATACATTATTGAGAAACCATGGAAAACCCTAAGCATCCAAAAACCTAACCCTAGGAGATGAAACGCCAGAATAATGGGTTGGTACATCAATTTCCCGAGGTTGTAAATTTGGCATACTATCTCCGTTTGACGCACATGATACATCGTTAGAGAGATCTATCCGAGCACTACACTGTTTACAGCTAAAACAAACTCATATTTTCCAAAGAATTCATGCCAAAAAAACATCGTTTAGGGCCTCAAAACGGCTCTGGAAGTTTAGGACCCGAAAAACTGCTAAAAATAGTAAATTGTGCTACAATTAAGGAAAATGAAAAAAGGAAAGAAATAATGGTGTGGATCCAAGTGGAATAGGAGGGTGGCCACCAATATCCACCTGGATCATTCCTCCCCACTTAGGAATCAATGGTCCCCATTGCGTTGAGTTCCTCCATGAGATGAGGAAACGTCTGCTAAACTTGGTCCTTGGTGAGCCACTTGCCCTGGTGAAGGAGTTGGCCTTCTTTGACAACTCGATATAGTTGGATCCTCTACTGGCGGGTGTTCTTGATCTGTGTGTCCATAATTTGATCAGTTGTGACTTATTCCAATTAATTTGGGTTTAACTCTGTTGGTGTGAGTTCTTCTGCCATGTCGGATGTGTCCAGTAGAGGTGGAAAGTAGGGCCGAAGGCGGTCCACATTGAACACTGGGTGCAGAACAAGGAATGGTGGAATGTTGAGCTCAAAGGAATTATCCCCTACAGCCTTGGTGATGGTGTATGGCCCATATCAGAGTGGGTGAATCTTGTGGTAGGGTTCAGCGAGGCACTCCTTTTGCGAATGTAGCCACACTTTGTCACCCACCTGGAACTTGTGTGGTACCCGATGTTGATCATGTCGTTTCTTGTACTTAGCATTGGCTCTGTCCAAGATGTCATGAACCTATTGACGGATGCGCTGAATGTGCTCAATGAAGTTGTTTTCCTTGTCAGCCTCAAACTGGACATGGGTTGAACCTTCCTGAGTAGCCACAAATGGCATGGATACATTAATGGGACATAATGGCTGGAATCCCAAGCCCACTTGAAAGGGGTTGTGGTTGGTTGAGCTATGGAGAGCTCTGTTGTAGCTGTGTTGTACATAGAGGAGGCTCTCATCCCATGTGCATGGATTCTTTGAGTTGTACATGCACAAAATGTGTACAATCATCTAGTTGACAACCTCTGTCTGGCCATCAGTTTGTGGATGGAAGGCTGTGGACTTGGTGAGCTTGGTTTCCAACATCGACCAGAGGTTGGACCAAAATGTACTGAGGAAAATGTTGTCCCGATCTGAGATGATAGACTGTGGAATCCAAAAGTGTACCCACACTCACTCAAAGAAGAGTTTAGCAGTGTCTTCTGCTGTGATATTCTTCTTGCAGGCCATCATAATGGACATCTTCGAGAATCTTTCGATGACCACAAAAACACAGTCATTGCCATGCTTAGTAGAAGGAAGGCTCGACATGTAATCCATGGAGATGGATTCCCAAGGTCGAATAGGGGTGGGTAGCGGAGTATAGAGGCCTTGCTTCATGATGGTTGGTTTGGCAATGGCGCAAGCAGTATAGGACTTGATGTACTTCCTGACATCCTGTCGAAGGTTTGTCCGATAGAAATACTTTTGCAGTACTGCCACAGTTTTCTTGACCCCGAAATTCCCAGTGACCCGACTATAGTGGGCCTCCCAAATCATCTTGGCACGCTCGCTTGAAGGAACACAAATATGTCCTAGGTGACATAGCATGGCATTTTGGAGGTGAAAATTAGGAACTTGCTTACCCTCCAAGAGCGTATTGTATGTGTGGCCGAATTTTGGATCACTTTTTTAGAGAAGCGTCCAATTGGAAGACTCGTGCCCACAAGAGTTGAGCATTGTGGTTAGCACCATGATAGGGGGTCGGCTGAGGCAATCTACAACATTATTGGTTCTTCCGTTCTTTTACTTAATGTTCAAATGAATTTCAGAGCTAATATGAAGAAAAGAAGGTCGGATTTCAAGGGAGGATGAAGTCTTTTGGTGATGTGCTCTAAAGTATGTTATTTTCAGGTCATCTTACCATTTTTGCTATAATTGTTTTTCTAGAACGATTCAGATGGTGAAATCGCTATGGTATTGAGAATACATATCAAGGTACCTCTGGTAAAATTTTCAGCTCTTGATTCGCTATAATTATGGAGATACACTCTGTGGAAGATAGGGTTTGTGACCAGTCCTGAAGCTAGTCAATAAACAGGTGTTCCGGGTAAAATATTCATAACTTCTTCATATAGAATCCAAATGAAGTGGGACCACTTCCATTGGAAATAGTATGGACTTTAGTTTCTTGTGTGCGAGTTTCAGAATTAGATGTTAAATATTGAGTGTGGGGCATGATGTACAAGTTGGGTCTTCTGAATAGACCAGAATTGAATAAAGTCTACCATTCTTTGTATAACCTCTTTTTAGGGAGGATTCAAGGAGTGAAAATTGGAGGAGTTTCATAGAATACATTGATTAATATTATCTACAGGATCATAGTACTCCAAGAATTGAATAATTGCAGAAATTGAAGAAGTCTCAGGAAGCATTATCAGGTTTTATGTGATGATTGGTTGATGGTGATGATTTAATGTAAAGTTTTATTATCTCTCATATATTATTGGGTGGAAGGAAGGGGCAAGGATGGAGAGTACAAATCTCTCTTGATATTGGAGGATTGTATCTTCCTCTTGGAGGTTTATCCCTCCCTTTACATTTGGAAGTTGTAGCTACCTTTGGAAGTCATTACTTCCCTTGAACAATAACTATTGATTATTTCTCATATATTGTGCATGGTGTATTGTGGTGTATTGGTGTAACTCTTATACTATTGTTCATTTCTCATTGGATATAGTTGAATGGTTTAAGTATAATTTGAAAAAGGTTTTAAATTTTACTTGATACTGATTCACCCCCCTCTCAGTATCAACAGTTACCGTAAATTTCACTTGGCACATCCAATTTTGATAAGACCTGTGGCATTGTAGAGAAGAAATATCAGAGAACTACATAAAATAAATTTTCATACCCAGAAGGGATAAAAATTGGGAGATACAACAGAAGAAAGATTGTCTAGCAAAACCACCTCAAAATCAAGGTTCAAAAGTGATACTCGGCCAACATGCCACCCAAAAAGGGAACTTCTACACCAAATAAGCCTCCATACAATCCTACTTGGAATCTTGATGAAGGTGAAGAAATGCGTAGGGACATAAATGATTTAAAAAAGAATATAGTAACGAAATATGAACTACAAGAGATGATGGAGGGTTTAAAATGGGAGATCATGGAAGTATTGAAAAATTTCGTAACAGAGAAGACACCTGAAAGTGAAAATGCATCCCATGAAATTCATGATGAGGACACAAGGAAGGTGAATCAAAAATGGATAAACTCCAACTTTGGTTTGAAGACCAACCATGTTCCTAAGATCGATATGAGGAAGTTTGATGGCAAGGACCCAATCACATGGATACTTCAGATGGAGCAATTCTTTGATCTCCATAATGTGCCACATACACAAAAG
>ML783253.1:498470-524982 GCA_009831015.1 Picea engelmannii | reverse complement strand
ATTATACCTCCTAGTCTCCTATATATACCAAGGAGAAATTTTCATTTTGAATCATCTTGTACTTGAACATTTAAGTGGGGTAAAAGGAGGTTTCCCCCTCGAAGAGGCTTATTATCTGAAATTATCTCTTTTTCAAGGTGTTGAGTACATTTTCTTAGGTTTTTCTATGCTATATTGATATTTGGTTCTTAACACGTTCTGCAAATTCCCTTGTGTCTGTATGAACTGAAAGGGTCAGTGTTCTGTGTGGATGATCATTTCCTTTCCCAAAATGTAATGCTTCCATTGTCAGTAAGCCTGCACAAAGGAATACATCTCTTTGTCATAAGTGGGATACTTCCAGACCGTGTCGTAAAGTGTCTCACTATGATATGCCACTGGATGCCCCTGTTGAGTAAGGACTACCCCAATAACATAGTTGGAGGCATCTGTCTCGATCTCAAATGGTTGTTGCAAGTCTGGTAATGTGAGCACCAGTGCAGAGTAGATACGATGCTTCAAATTGTCGAACGCCTTCTGTTGAGATTCAGACCAAACTAATTTTGCTTTCGCTCCTCCCTTGGTGACTTGACTCAAGGGCCAGGTGATATGAGAGAATCCTAACACAAACCTGTGGTAGAAATTTGCAAATCACAAAAATCTGCAGAGCTCTGTTAGGGTGGTTGGGGATGGCCAATCCTAAATGACTTGGATCTTATCCAGATCCACA
The DNA here is from genome assembly GCA_009831015.1 of Picea engelmannii. Lineage (NCBI taxonomy): Eukaryota > Viridiplantae > Streptophyta > Pinopsida > Pinales > Pinaceae > Picea > Picea engelmannii. Next base: position 524,273 of record ML783253.1, on the reverse strand, counting down.
TGCACCCCCTTATCATCAATAATGTATCCCAGATACTAAACCTAGGTCATGCCAAAAGTGCACTTCTCCAAATTGGCACACAACTTGTGTTGCCGCAGTGTTTGGAGGACTTGTCGGATGTGGTGGAGATGCTTTTCCCAAGTCTGGCTAAATATCAGAATGTCATCCAAGTACACCACTACAAATGAGTTGGTGAATGGTCACAAGATGTCGTCCATTAGTCTCATGAAGGTTGTAGGGGAATTCGTCAACCCGAAAGGCATGAAAAACCATTCAAAAAGGCCCTCCTTGGATTTGAAGGAAGTCTTCCACACATCATAGGGTTCGATTAGTACATGGTGATACCCATACTTCAAGTTGATCTTGCTAAAATATTTCTCCCTACTGAGTTGGTCCAGAAGGTCATCAATCCATGGGATCACGTACCTATTATGGACAGTGATATTGTTCAATGCCTGATAGTCAATGTAGAGTCTCCAAGTCCCATCCTTCTTCTACACCAGCACGATCGGGCTCCCACAGGGTGAAGAACTTGGCCGGATGTGACCTTTTTGCAACAGCTCCTGAATCTTCCTCTTGCTTTCGTCATGCTCTAGAATAGAACATTGATGGATTGTTCCATTGGGCAGCGATGAACCTGGGGTTAGATCGATGGGGTACTTGACCTGACAATGTAGAGGCACCCCTACAGGGGAGGAGAAGATGTCCTCATACTCCTCCACGAACTTATCCATCTATTGCTATCATGTAGAGGGGCCCTATCTAGAGGTCGTGGCCATTGTCTTCCTCTTTCCCTGAGGGCAGATCATTAGGAAAACAAATTTCCTAGTTTTGGCAATGAGCTTATTGCATTGTTTTGTAGTAACCAAAGGGATGGTTGTAGGTGATTCTATTTCTGATATCATGTATAGCTTATTGCCCAAAGTGATAATAACAACACGAGGCCTGGACTCATACACATCATGTCACTTACACAAGTATAGTTGGCCTAATAATACATCAGAAACATCAAGAGGAGCAATGTCACATAATACCTCATCCATAAAGGGCTTGATACTGTAGGGATGGTGACATTGTTGGCTTACGTCGAGGTCACGTCCTTGGTGTAGCCACCTGATGGTGTATGGTTGTGGGTTTTCTATGGTCGGCCAGACCAGCCATTTCATGACCTCTACTGAGATGAGGTTCTTCTGGCTCCCTCTATTGACAATGAATTGCAATTGGGAACCCTTTACCCACATTTGGGAATGGAAGAGGCGCTCCGCCTCCTCTGGATATTCTGGTTCCTTCTTCTAGATATTTGTGGTGAAAATGGTGGCATTGGGCTCTGCATCGATAATCTGCTTCCCCCTGTCATTCCCCTTGTCAGGTTTTGATTCAGAGTCAAAGCCTGCATCTGATTCAGAAGACTTCAACTCGGCTACTAGTGATTGCTTGGCCCAACACTCACTTGTGTTGTGAGTGGAGCTCTTATGGAACTCACACCACTTCCCCATGTCCTTTTTTGGATTCTTGATGTTTTTCTTTGCTTGCAGATTTGGTGGGTTGTCCTAGGCCGCCCCGTCTTGGCTTGGTCCTTTGTTCAACGGTTTGGCGGTACCTTTCCCTTTCTTCTGATTTGCAAACCCAAATTCTCGCTTCTTCTATTTGAACGTCTTCTCAATCTTTGCAGCATACCGGTATGCCGCACCAAGCGAGGAGATGTTGAGGAACTCCATTTCCTCCTGAATGTATCTATGAAGACAACTGTGGTACTTTAACACCAAATGTTTCTCCGAATCTTTGATACCCAACTTTGTGCATAGGGTATGGAACAGATTCGTCATCTCATGCACATGTTGGTCCCTTTGTTGTCACAGCATAGTCCATTATATGTATTTGTCCTCATAGCTCCCCATAGGATAATATTGTTCCTTGATGGCATCTTGGAAAGAATTCCAAGTGGGTGCGACCGAGAACCGATAGGGTTCCCCCTCGCTTTGTTTCTCCCAGTAGGCTTCCCACCAGTCCTTGACATGGGGGGCGGCTTTAAGGAGTGCAAAATAATCCTTTCTCAGTCGAAAAAGTCATGAACTGAGAAATATACTTCTAGCAGATTCAACCATCTATCAACGCCATATACATCTATTTGGCCTTCAAATATGGGAATGTCAAAGTTTACTTGTACCTTAAAAGGAGTGGCGCCTCCAGAGTGGTTGTTGGATGTAGATGCACTGCCAGTGGGGTAGCCATTGAAGGATCTTGGCAAAGTTGTTCATCATCACATTCCTTTATTTCTCGAGGGCCTCCTCAAGCAATAATTTGATAGGATCTCCTGCTCCCTCATCTTTATTTTCTTCCCCCATGGGCAGCCGTCGAGCTTTGCGAGGCTGATCTTGCAGTGGTTCAACCAGATCGAGCCCTAACTCCTTATACCCCGATCTCATTGGGGACATGCAAAGAAGGGTCGAGAAAGAGCAGACTACTCTAATACCACTGATCCGGATTTATGCAGGAACACAATGAAATACATAAATACACATAAACGTAGAGGTCCAGCGGAAGTAAAACTTCATTTCATTAACAACAAATGACTAAAATATGCTTACAGACAGAATGGAAATAAAATAGCTCGGGCGCTGGTAGCTTATCTCTCAGAAGAGATGTGGCGGCTATTGGCCCATGAAATTTGTGTTACAATGAGGCTCAAAGGCCTATATATTATTGAGAAACCATGGAAAACCCTAAACATCCAAAAACCTAACCCTAGGAGATGAAACGCCAGAATATGGGGTTGGTACATCAATTTCCCGAGGTCGTAACTTTAGCATACTATCTTTGTTTGACTCACATGATACATCGTTAGAAATATTTATCTGAGGAATACACTGCTGATAGTGAATATCGAGGACAAAATGAACTCATATTTTCCAAAGCATTCATGCCCAAAAAATGTCATTTATTGCCTCAAAACAACTCCAGAAGTTCAGGACCCGAAAAACTGCTAAAAATAGTAAATTGTGCTACAATTAAGGAAACTGAAAAACCAAGAGAAACAATGGTGTGGGTACAAGTGGAATAGGCGGGTGGCCACCAATATCCACCTGGATCATTCCTCCCCCATTAGGAAGTAATGGTCCCCATTGTGTTGAGTTCCTCCATGAGATGAGGAAACTTCTGTTGAACTTGGTGCCTGGTGATCCACTTGCCCTAGTGAAGGAGTTGGCCTACTTTGACAACTCAATATAGATGGATCCTCTGTTGGCAGGTGTTCTTGATCTGTGTGTCCATAATCCGATCAGTTGTGGCTTGTTCCAGGCAATCTGGGTTTAACTCTGTTGATGTGAGTTGTTATGCCATGTTGGATGTGTTTAGTAGAGGTGGAAAGTAGGGCCGAAGGCGATCCACATTGAACACTGGGTGCAGACAATGGAATGGTGGATTGCTAAGCTCAAACGCATTGTCCCCTACATCCTTGATGATGGTGTATGCCCCATATCGGAGCAGGCGAATCTTGCGGTAGGGTCCAGTGAGGTTTTTCTTTTGCAAATGTAGCCACACTTTGTCGCCCACCTGGAAGTTGTGTGGCACCCAATGTTGATCATGTCATTGCTTTTACTTAGCATTGGCTCTGTCCAAGATGTCACGAACCTATTGGTGGATGTGCTGAATGCACTCGATGAAGTTTTTTTCCTTGTCAGCCTCAGACTGGACATGGGCTAAATCTGCCTGGGTAGCCGCAAATGGCATGGCTACATTAATGGGACATAGTGGCTGGAATCCCAAGCCCACTTGAAAGGGGCTGCGGCTGGTTGAGCTATGGAGATCTCGGTTGTAGATGTGTTGTACATAGGGGAGGCTCTCATCCCATGTGCATGGATGATTTGAGTTATACATGTTGTTGTGCTACTTATATGTGTAATATAATGCACTCATTAATTATCAATCCCTGATTCATAATCAACAGAGTTACAAGACACCAGTAAGGAAGGTAATTCTAATGTCATGAGTATAGAACTATTCTAGATTTTGCATGCTAGAAACAAAACAAACTAGCAAATCAAAACACCCTTTGGTTGTTTTTCACATAGAGGCTATCTACTCCATTATGGCACATGCAAGTATCAGATGGAGTTCTTTTGACAGATCAACTCTGCTATCTGACCCAGAAAACTAACTATGCAATCACACTTCTGAAAGGGAAATCACACATCAATAATCAAGACATAGCATGGGTAGTTCAATAGTCAATATACTGAGTATGTTGTGGTTCACAATGTGTTGTTGTGAACTTCACTAGTTCTCCTTCAAATATGTCTAACTACTGTTGCCAACATTTATGTCCATGAAACGAAATCAAATTCATAAAAACAGAAACAGAGCATATGCAAAAAAGATCTCTAAGCAATCGAAACCTAAACTGAACTATACTACTATCATTTGAAAAGATCAAAGCTTCAGCTAGTCTAACATTTATACTATTGAAATAAACTGCTAACACTAATCTATAAGGATGCTGACCTTTGTTGGGCGGTGGGCCCTTGCCGCTTCAACAGGTCAGCGACTGGAGTCTACAGTAATCTTTCTTTCAATCCACACATTCCTCTTACTCAAATTTCAAAACATAGAATTAAACTATGATAACAACTCAACTCACATTCATTCATAAATGATCAAGACCTAGAAACAAATGACATCCTTCTATTAAACTTCAACTCAATATCTGTTCTACAATATGTAACACTGCTTCACATACTGTGTTATGATAACTCTCTACTACCTCCACCATCCTTTCCATGACTATTTAAACAATCTTAGTTGTGAAACACAAGGAGGTGAAATCTTTAGTAGATCAGTCAATTGTCAAATTTATATATTCGGTTACATATTTTAAGCTTCATCCTCATGACACAAAGTGTATGAGGATGAAGCAATAAAGAAACTAGCTTAACATAACCTTGCTAGAGCTTTGATGATTCAACAAACATCCAACAATTATCTTGGGCACGATCTGGAGCTAAACTTGGTATATTTTGCTCCATGTATTGGTACTGGATCGTGACAGGTGAGATTCGGTAAATGGTACCGGATCCAAATAGTATGCGAGTGGTTGGTACTGGACTAGAACAGTCTGCGGCCATTGGTACCTGATCACGACAGTGGATGGTTCGATACTAGATCTGAATGGAAGGTGTGCTTGGTACCGGATTCAGACAATGGTAATCTGGCGCATAAGTATCGGATGGCTGATCTGATACAGAAATGTTGAACTCATCTAGAGGTCAAAGGTTATACATGGAAATTTAAAACATTAGTACATGAAACATTTAGTCTCCTAGCTCAATAAACCACAAAATGCATGAATTGAATTATACTTTACCTTATGACCTCATCAATGGCTAATGGTAGTGTTCTTTGTCATTTATCCAAGCTTAGGTAAGCCAAAAAGGTATAGATGAGGAGTATAATAGGGTAGTGGGGATGTCAATTTAGAGGCTCAACATTCCCCCATGCCAAAACCATTGCATGTCCTCATGCAACTGAAACAACTCAAAATGTTTCAAAATTTGAGACTCCATTCTTTACTTCTATGGATCAATGATTTCGATGGTTGAGGCTTCGGCTTTCAGCTCCCTTTTTATGACCCTAATGTATTGTAAGACTCTTAGTACCTTCTTTATCTTATTAGAGGTCTCTTCATGGTCATCTTGAAGTTTTTGGTTGGTTGCCTTCAGTTGTTCGTTTTCCTTTTTGATATACCTATCCAATAGTTGGTATTCCTTCACTTCTTGTTTAAGTTCCTGGTTTTGTTTTGTAGCTCCCCAATCCTTTTATTCATCTATTCTTTTGTTAAGGTTCTTGTTGACCCCATTGTTTCTGGCTGGATGTATTCTCTTTCCTCCACTTCCTCCCTCATCCCACATAAAGTAATAGTAACTTGCTCCTCAGTCAAGATAGGGATGTCATCCTGGACTGATAGGTCTTCATAAGGGGAGGTAATATCTATTGGTTCTTCATGTGTATGAGGACTGACAACTGCTTTTCCTTTATTTTCCATGCTCCTTGTGGTTCTTTTACAAGGGGGTAATGGATCAGAGGTTCTCACAAGCTTCCTTTTCTTCTTTTCTATTCCTGGAATGGTTACTAGGGATTGTTATATAGACTGTTCATCTTTATTTTCTGAGCTATTCTTTTCTTTCCTCGCATTTTTTGTCTTATGACCTTTCTCCTCAAGTGCTACTGTTGAGGTCTCCTCCACTAATTTGTATTTACCTTTTGATTCTTGACTTTTAAATATCTTATCGATTGTGGAAGAGGGCCCTGCTTATTTACTAGCTTTATCTTTTTGGCTTACTATTCTGGAAGATGATGGAGTTACCTTATCCTTCTTGCCCTTTTTCTCTTGAGGTTCCCTATCTTTCTCTGGAGCAGGTTGGGCTCCCTCTATAGGTTTGTTTTATGTGGGAAGGTTTTGGGTGATGAGGATTTTCCAGCTAATCCCTTGCTTCCTGATTTCATGTAAAACTAACATCTTAACAAGACCTTGATGATAAATGCTAGTCTTCTCAGTTTTGGATATGGATTTGACACCTCTTACCATCTTATTCAGACTCATCCATAAAAAAATATGGGAAATCAATTTCAGGACCTCCTTCAAAGTGTAACATAAGTCTAAGATGATATAGGAAGGTTACAACATACCTGCCCTCACAAGTGAGGAATCGTTGAAGACTAGCAAGCATTGGATGATACTCTTCCTTGATATAGTTCCTAGGAATCCCCTTTTTCTAATCAGGGTGTTGATGGTCTTCTTTTAGAAATCGTTGACACATTTCCTTGTTGATTCCTACTCCTTTGAAATACTTCTCTCCTCTGTTAGGTAATCCCATGGCTTCCCTTAAATTTTCTTCATTGATTGTTAGTTGTAGATTGCCTATGTGCGCAATCTCTCCATCGTAACTCTAAATAAATGTGTGACATACCTTCTCATGACAGCTTGTGAATTTCTCCAAAAATGGCATCCATCCCGCTCTAGCATACTTCTCTCTACACAACGGGAACTCCTCGTTCTCTCTATAAATATGGAAGACCGGTTCATGTCTACTTACAACCATGTTTATAAATTGTGAGTGAAAATCGAGATGTAGTGTAAGGATTTAGTCAGCTTATGAGGGTAAGGGTTTGGTACCGGAGATCATAGGGAGAAGTAAGCTCAGAACTAGAGAAAGGTTGGTAACAGAAAAAAACATGGTGATGGCATCGCTAATTCAAATGGTGAATTTAAGTAAAGATGTCGCAAAGGAAAATTAAGACAAGATGAGGCTCATCTGGATGGCTTCGCCACCCAGATAAGCCATTTCATTTCTGCTCGTTAGTGCAATGATGGGGATGGAATGTTTGGTGTCGAAGCATCATTGTTGTTTGGGATAGGTGATTGGACTTCTGAGTGGTGAATTTGATGTTGAATCGTGGTGAATTTGATGTTGAATCATGGCTCGTGACACGAGATACGTTCATGATTGCTTAAGGATGAAGAACGTTCATGGCTCATCATTACTAGACATGCTTCATATTCACACTTTTGATGTGATTTTTCCTTCAATCATTTTCAAGTGCTTATGTGATGAGAGGATTGATTAAGGTTAAGCATATGGGTATGAGGGAAGTGAAAGTTAGGTGCATGGTTTTAACACTAAGGTCATAAGATCTAGTATACATTTTCATTCCTATTGTAGTTTTATAAGCAAAGGAAAATAAATAATACCATGTTACCTTTAATTTTACCATTGTATAATCAATACCCATAGCATATGTGATTGCCTTTGTATTTGAATCTTGTAGATTGTCAGAGTTCATCTTTTTTTAGGCTGGAGTTTTTTGGAAGCTTGGTACTAGAATTTCCTATACTTCATGAAACTTCTTTATTCTGTACTTATCTTCTTTTGTGTCTGGTTCTGCAGGGTTGTAGGGTGAACATGTTGATTTCTGAAGATGAGATGTGAGTCTGAAGAAGAGTTCTGAAGGAGATCTTTGACCCTCCCCCATGCCAAGGATGTTGCATATCCTTATGCAAGAAGATTCAACACTCTGTATCATAATGGAGAAAATATTATCAGAGAAAATAAACCAAATCAAATTCCACAAGTGCATTTATCACCTAGCATATGATCACATGCCTAAAAAATTGAAATTGCCTTTCTTTTGATGACTTATTAACAAGGGTAGCATTCAGCAGTGACAACAGGGAGGTTTTTATATTTTTTCCAGAAGAACAGATCCAACCTAACTTACTTCAGAGATTTACTATCATTAGATGTTATGGATAAATTTCACAGTATAAGTATATTATACTCCCTAGTTAGGGCTCCACTCTTAAGAAGTTTCCTTCTTAGGTAATGTAGGCTTTAGATGTCAGACTAGTAAAGTTGACTTAGGGTAATTCTCAAATGGACATTTTCTTGTAGTAATTGTCTTGTCTGTTACTCTGGAGTTTGTATCTCATAAATGTCAATAGTGACCTTTTCTTGTAGAGTTCATTTTTTAGATGAAAAAAGTGAATTTTTCAATCAGACAAGTATAGATGAGACATTTCTCAACCAGAACCCACTGCTAGCAAGCATGTTCAGTACTCTGGTGGGGTAGTTATGATAATTAGTGAGAGACATCCCTTCCCTAGGTAGAATGCCCCATTGCCAACAGGCATGTTCAGTACCCTGATGGGTTTGCCTAGTCATACCACAGACCGGTACCCGCTGCCAGTAGACCTGTTCAGTATCCCGAGGGGTTAGTCTCTTAAACCCTTTTTCCATCAGAGACTTATTGTCCATAGTCACCTATTTCAATTTTTATTAAAGAGTGCTTTTGCATGGTGACAGGGGAGGCTCATCTAAAAACCTTTTTACAGGCTGGGATGGTATTGGGTTGGAAGGTATATTCTCTTATTTGGATGTCTTTAAAGATTTGTCTGAAGGAAAAATAAACTTATGTATTGCACATTAGATCCAGATGTATAATTTTGTTTGAGTTTGTCCATAAGAGAATGACCTAAATTTACCTTAGGGTACTGATACATCCTCTTCCATAAAAAAAATCCTAGTGTGCCCATGACAGAGAGTGTTCATATACTCATATGTTACTCTTTATAAAAGATAATCCAATGAATACTATAGAAGTCCAATTAGGGTGAGATAGTTACTTGTAGGCTAATATAGTTTTTATCCCTTTAATCATGCTGAAATACTGGATAAAGGCAGACTCTAGACTTTGAAGCAGATTAAGCTTGGTTCTTTTAAAAATCATAGGTAAATATTATGTCTTCTTTGTCAACCAAAAGAAATTAAAATACTTCCTTTTAGATAGCAACAGAACCAAAAGAAATTAAAAATTCTTCCTTTTAGCTAGCAACAGAACCAAAAGAAATTAAAGATACTTCCCTTCAGTCAGTAACAGAACCAAAAGAAATTATTGCTTCATAAGGGCTTCCATTTGATGTTGTGTTCGGCTTCTTGGTTCTAGCTTAAGTGGTTGTTGCATGGCTTCATACTTCATATTAATTGACATAAGATTTTGAAATATGCATAGCATTCCTTGTCAATTAGGTGATGTGTCCTGATAGTACCATATAAGGATAGACTTCTGGTACTGGACCAGCACAGGACTGCTGGTACCGGACCAGAACAGAGTATTGTTGATGCCTACAAACTGATGTTTAGCAAGTTCTTGAAGGATCAAATAAATTATATAAATCTACTTACAAAGATAAAATGCGAAAGTAAAACAAAAGGAGGTAAGAATCCCTTGTTACCTTCAACTTATTAACAAAACACAATCCACACCTATGTACAAAAGTTTTTAAAAATAAACCAATCAATCAATGTGGATTAGTAGGAAGGTCTCCTTCCTTACTGATCACCTACATTTCTGAATTTTGTAGTATACGAGTCAAAAAATCATCTTTTGATAGGGGTTTGTTATAAATTCTCAACTGGTGACCATTCACAAGTAGTGGTGTCTGTTGTTCGTCAATTGTCATTATCATGATTGAACCATTATCATAGACAGTGTCAATTTCATAAGGTCCCATCCAACGAGTAGTTAACTTACCTTTGAAGTTCTTGAATTTGTTGTCATACTACAGGGCCCAATCTCCTTGTTGAAAATTTTTCTTTTTGAGATACTTGTCGTGCCATTTTGTTCTCTGCTCTTGAATGAGGGTGGTTCTTTGAAGTGCTTCCTACCTAATTTTTGTTTTCAAATGTTTAACAGGTAGCGTATGCTTGTCATTGATGGAAAGTACAACAGTGAAGATGGCAGGATTAGAGTGTGCATCGATGGAAAAACAGGAACAACGTAAGCTCAGGAGGAATTAGCGCAAAGTCGAATGTAGTGCGTAGGTGTGCACCAGGGATGAGGTTAACTCATGACTAAAGCTCAAGGGAGATAGCGTACTTAGGATCACAGGCGGATCAAAGGTCGAGGCCTTTGACACTTAGAAATTCTTCCAAGTAAGAAGGATGTGTAAGCTTGGAGGAGAATCCTCGGTGATTGTTGGATCCTATCCCGAATTCTCGATGACCGTCAGATCTCAATGTAGACAAGAGGAATGCGCAGATATGGAGGATAGATCTCGGGCGTTAGATCCAAGGGCAGGGTCCGACCACCGTTGGATCGAGGAGAACCTGCATGTTCTTTAAAGTGCAAGGAGTAGAGGGGTCACAAATCCCGACAGCATGAGGGTCGTCAGATATGAATAAAGAAAAGAAGAGCACGCTGAAGAGGAGGATAGATCTCAGGGATCAGATCTGAGCGCAGGGTCCGACCACTGTTGGATCGGGGAAAACCTGCATGATATTTAAAAGTGAAAGGAGTAGAGGGCTCACAAATCTCGAAAGTAGGAGGATCGTCCATCTCAAGGGATTATGTGGACCGTTGATCCGACTCCCTGTCGGATTTTCGAGGATCGAGAGTTGGAGATGTCAAATAATATTGACATCAAGAATCTCGAAATCGCGATGGGTGAAATCCCGACAGAATCTGAACCGTCAGATCAAGATGTGATCTAGACCGTCGACCCGACTCACATCAGCAGACCACGTCAGCTAGGAAGACGTGGATGTTAGCGTCAGAAGTCACTCCTGGATTGCTTGCAGGAGCAGAGCCTGACACCCATCAGTTTAATGTCACGATTTTTTTATAAAGGGATGATCAAATGGAAGAAAACTCAGAACAATATTGTCTCAACTCTGAAACTAGACCAGGCATGCATGGGTAAATGGGGTCTTAGATAAACTTCAAACAATGAGTTGTAATAAGGGTGAGCGGTGGGAAGACTTGTATGAGAAGAGTGCGAAGGTCTATCATAAACATCAGATTTCTAACAGACTGGAGAAGAAAGTGCCCAAATGCAAGATCCTCTTACATTCAAATACAGAAGACCAGAGAATACAGTAATGTAACAACAAATCCTTTATCATAACAAAACTGCAACAATTCATGCGAATCATTCGATCATGAACTCTCTGGTATGAGACGAAAACATAGATGGAGTAAGAAAACTGTTTTTCATAAAACAAGAAATCCCAGATACATATGCACAACCAGGAAACTAGAATGATGTTAAAACTTTATAGTCGGGAGCTGTGCTCTACCATCGATAGATACAAAAATGGAGAAAACGCCTACATATACTCAAAACAACAACAGCAACAAAACCGAGACGTTGCATTAAAACTTTGCGTCTGCATGGCCTCTGACAATCTGCAGCTGCAATCTCTAAATAATCGTGCAACTATGGAAGACGCAATCTAACTCCTGGCAGTTCAGTGGGCGAATCGACATGCCTTTAATTCATCGCCGGACTTTCCCATTATGGCAGAGGCGATGTCTAACCACCACCAACTGCTTCAATAACTTCTTCATTGGGATTGAGGATGGCCTGGCCAACTCGACACTTTTGAGACGTGGAAGACCTTTCGCGCTACCACATGGATTAGCTGAACGGCCTGATGAAAAGGCGTGGAGGCCAACGTGAAGGATGGGGCGCATAACGGGAGCGATGAAACCGAAACTATGAGGGTGTGAGAGAGGTTTCAGGGGAAGACACATAGTGGAGGGGGCAGGAGATGAGATATAATGGGCACATTTTAGTGGGAGGATGACGTGGAAGAGAGCGGGACACATGGCAGGTGGTGAGTGGATTATGAGATGGGAAAGGGACTGCACGGACCAGAAAAGGGGAGATGGACAGATGTTGGGGAATGAGGAAAGGGCTAAAGGGAGCGAGCTTCATCGCACGGTCAGGTGGAGAATAGATGGTAGGATGACATAACAAAAGGGGGGGGCCACTTTGATTAAACGCAGAATGACAGTGGATGTCCGGGTGGCCTGTGCACTGTTGATCCGGGCGCTTCGATCGTGGCCGTCGGAGAGATGCGTCCTCGATTTCGGGCCCCCCCGCCTCCGCTTAAAGGTAGAAAGGTGGGGGGGGGTCCGGAATCACCCTGCGTGTCGTTGATCCGGGCGCTTCTATTGTAGTCGTTGAAGAGGTGCGCCCTCGATTCTGGACCCCCCCCTCCACTTAAAGGTAGAAAGGCATAGGGGATCCAGAATCCCATGTGTGTCGTTGATTCGGCCGCTCGAATCCTTGCCGTCCAGATTTGGCTTCCATTTAAAAACGGATGCATTGGCATCCCAAACTTAGGATAAGTGGTTTTTTAACCCATTTCTTCACATTTTTACCCCTGCTACAAGAAATATCGCTAAAATTTGGCTCCATGGGGGATAGATTCGTCCCTGTGATGCTCTAAGAACTCCTTTTGCAGATTCAGTGCCTTGTTTTTGGGCTTATGGAGTCATTTATTAAGCTGAAAACAAAAACAATATTTACAAAACAAAAGAGCCGACTGCGGCTCACAAAAAACAGTTTTTCAAGAAATGCCCATTTACTGGGCCATTCAAAACTTCTTCGCCTTCCAGATCCTGCAACCTATAAGTGTTGTTCGAAAATACTTCAAGGATCTTGAAAGGCCCAAACCAGAGGGCATCAAACTTACTGTGCTTGCCCCTGTCCTACCTGGGTGCATCCCATTTGAGTACCAGATCACCCTGCTCAAATTCTTTCTTTCTGCTCTTCTTGTCAAAAGTCTGTTTGATCTTCTGCTGGTGATTATAGGCCCTGTCCATGACCTGTTCTCTAATATGCTGCACTTACACCATCTGATGAATCCTTCTGACCATATGGTTATGTTATCCTTCAAATTCCTGGAGGAAATTCACCACAGATAAGGCGAGATGAGTAGGGAAAACGACCTCTATTCCGTAAACAAGTTGGAAAGGTGAGATGCCCAGGGATTTCTTGGTTGTCACCCGATCAGCCCAAAGAGAAAATTAGAGATTTGAGTCCCAGGCCCTTTTATTTTCCTCCAGTAGCTTCTTGATGAGCTTGATCAGACTTTTATTGGAGGACTCTGCCAATCCGTTTCCTTGAGGATAATAAGTAGAGTGAATCAGTGAAATCTCAAACAGTTCACAGAACTTGACCAGAGGCTCAGACCGAAAGGGGGAGGCATTATCAGTGAAAATTCTGCTGGGGCAACCAAATCTGGCTATAATATCTTCCAGGAAGATGATAATCACTTTGTGAGAAGTGCTTCTGGTAGGGACAACTTCTATCCATTTGGTGAAATAGTCGGTCGCAGTCAGAATCCATCTGTGCTTGCCACTTGAGGGAGGATGAATTTCTCCGATGAAGTCCAATCCCCACTGCTGAAAGGGTGCTGAAACCACTACAGGATTTAATGGAAGAGATTTGAGTTGTTGCTTTCCTGAGAACTTTTGGCATTTGATGCAAGCTCTGATTTCTCTGCAGACATCAGGAAATAAGGTGGGCCAGTAATACCCAGCCCGAAGGATCTTGTGAGTTGTGGTCTTCCAAAAATGATGACCTTTGCAGAGACCGCTATGGAAATCGAACATAACCTTCTGGGCTTGTTGTGGGTCCAGACACCTTAGTAATACCCCCAGAGGTTCTTTCCAGTACAAGGCTTGGTCAATGAGGTAATATCTGACCGCTTTGAGCTTTAAAGCTCTGACCTTACTTTTTCCCAATCCATCAGGGGGCTTTAATTCTTGCAGAAAATACAAGATATCCTTGTACCAGGGGCATGATTCTAGTGATAGGGAATCCTGGAAATGCTTGTTGGATGGCTCAACTTACTCATTGATGAAGTTAATTCCCAAGGCTTTGCAATTGGATTCAACCAGCAACTTGGCCAAACCCTGCCCCTTTATCAACTTGGTGGGCTTAATCTCCAGATCAAACTCTAGGATCTTGGCGATCCATTTACCTCTCCTCCCGTCTATGTCAGGTTGTATAAGAATGTCCTTCACAGAGGCTGTAGGAACATATGCAGTGATCTTTGAGTGCAAGACATATATTCTGAAAGCTTTGAGAGCTTTCAGCAATGCATAGGCCTGCTTTTCCATGATCTCGTACCGGAGTTCTGCATCTCTTAATGCTCTGCTGTAGAAGGAAATAGGTTGCTCTTTCCCTTGATCATTTTTCTGCAACAAAACTGCCACTACTGTATCACAGGAAGTAAAAGAAAATATCAGAAAAACTTTGGAATAATCGGGACTGATTAGCACAGGTGCCTCAGTCAACGCCTTCTTTATTTGGACAAAATATTCCCTGGGCTTAGTGGTCCATTTTACTTCATTTCCCTTCCTGAGCATGGTTGTGATGTGTTTCACCAGCTCACCAAAATTTGAGACGAATCTCCTCAGAAAATTAATCTTCCCCAAAAATGCCTGAACCTCTTTTCAAGATCTGGGAAGTGACAGGGTCTGAATTTCTTCCACCCTGCTAGGGTCAATTTTTACTCCCTCTGCTGATACTATATGGCCTAATAGCTTCCCCTCCTTCATATAAAACAACGATTTCTTGGGTTTTAAAGATAGGCCATACCTCCGACACTTCAAGAAAACCTTCTTCAAGTGGCAGCGATGCTCCTCGTCTGTCCTGGAGAAGACCATGATGTCGTCCAAATAAATTACTACAAACTATTCCTTCTCTCCGATGAATGATATGTCCATGGCTCGCTGAAATGTTGCTCCTGCATTCATCAATCCGAAAGGCATTTTGGCATACATGAATGTGCCCCAAGGAGTGGTGAAGGTCATTTTTCCCTGTCCTCGGGCATAACGGATATCTGATTGTAACCAGAGAAGCCATCAATAATGGATATTCTAGATGCACCAGTGTCCTTCTGTAATATGTGCTCCATGTTGGGCAAGGGATAATTGTCTTTCCTTAAGCTCCTGTTCAGGTTCCTGAAATCAACACAGAGTCTGATTTTTCCACTTTTCTTCCTTACCAGGACCAAATTGGCGACCCAGTCGGAATACCTCAAGGGGACAATGATTTGGGCATCTAGCAGCTTCTTCACTTCTTTCTCCATGACAGGTAGCAACATGGGATTTATCTGCCTTAGCTTCTACTTGAATGGCTTAGCCTCTTATTTCAGTGGGATCTTGTGCTCAATGACCGATGTGTCATACGTCTTGAGGTCTTCGTAGGTCCATGCAAACACATCAGCAAACTCTCTCAGCAGCTTAGTATATCCACTCCTATGTTCCCCGGTCAAACTTCTTGACAACTTGACAAACTTGGGCTCCTATGGTGTGCCAATGTTGCACTCGACCGTGTCAGCATCATCACCTGAAATTCTACCCTTCACTGCCACATCATTCCCATCGAACAATCTTTCTAAGGGGACTAATCCTCTCGGGATGTAATTGCTCGGTAATTGAATAATATGATGATTAGCGATTTTATTTAAAAACTCCCCGGGGTGAGGGTCCCCTTCCATGTCGGGATCTTCGTCAATGTGCAATGAATAGATTGGAGAAATTTTTCGATTTCCAAATCATCTTCGAATACCTTCCAATGCTTGACATTGTCCAGTACAGAAGGTCTATATTTTATTTCAACATCATATCTGACCATAGGTGGCGAAGGAACTTCGAGCAAACTAGTTGTGACAGCTAAAAAGTCGGCTGGAGCATTTTCTTCCCTTGGAATGAAGGAAATATTAAAATCCAAGAAGAAATTATCCACTAGGTCCCATACCTCGTTCCTGTAATTCTTGAGCCGAGGATGCTTCGCCTGATAAACATTTTTGACCTGCTGGATGATCAATTCTGCATCTCCAAACACAGCCACTTCCTTTATTCTCATTTCTTTTGCAGCCCTCATACCTAGAACAAGAGCTTCATACTCTGCCACATTGTTGGTGATTTCGAATTCCAGCTTGTATGTCAGGGATATGGTTTCTCGACAGGGTGATATCAATACCACTCCGGCACCTGCACCTACACTGGAGGAAGCTCCATCAAAGAACATCTTCCAAACGAGGTGGCTGGAGGAGGCATCTCCTGGTTAAGAATGGGCCGCTTTCAGATCTGTAAAGGGGCCTCAGGAGTTTCAGTAATTTATAACAAACTAGACCCTAAGTCAGTGTCAAGTGAAAAGATGGGTTGATTTGTGGGGTTCACTTCATCACTGACAATATAGGCTAGTTGTGCTTCTTTGTACAACCTCCTATGTTCCCCTCCAAAAAATGGAATGGTGGCATATGTGAGATCCATCTGTAACGTTCCTCCAAGTCTCTTAATCCAAGACCTTGACAACATCATGCCAAACTTGGGGGGAACATCAGCTACCACAATATCCATGACCATACTCTTCATGGGCAGCTGAAACAAAGAAACTACCAGGTCCTTGATGACTCCCAAACATTGCACCCTCCTGGAGTCAAAAGAATAGAGGTCACGGTAGGCTTTAGTGACTTCTAGCCCTAGCTCTTCCATGACAGTTTTGGGCATGAGGTTGTGAGAGGCCCCTGAATCCATTAAGCAGTTGCTCAGCACTTTGTCATGTATGTTCAGGGACGTGTAGAAAGGGGGGGATGAGTCATCTCTATCTTCTACCAGGGGTCCTAGGACAACTGTAGGCTTTTCATCTTGAAGGTTTATGGATTCTGTGGGAAGTTATTAGGCTTCATACTGCAAAATCTCAGAGAAGCATTTTTTAAATTCTTCGTGTTTAATTTGCTCGGTGAGGGGCACAGGGATTCTAATCTTTTGGATTTCATGCTAGAAACTAAAAGAAGATGTAAGCTTTGGAATTTCTCTTATTTCAGGAACATGATGGCGGACAATGGGAGGGAGGGGTTGAGCCTTCTTACCTCTATGATTGTTTGCTACTTCGTTAGCAGGCTTCTCTGTTCTAGTGGATTGCTCAGGAATATCAGGCCCTGTTGTCTTTTTGTCGGACCTTAGGTTATACCTACGTCGGGTGCCACTAGACTTGTCTCCCTTGCTCAATTCATTTAGCTAACCATCCATGAGAGACTCCTCATAAGATACTTGAGTGAGATGAGGGAAAGGAGGAGTGTCTCTTAAGCAGTGGATTTCAGGATCAAGCTCGTCTGTCTCCCTTTCTTCCTCTTTGGTCATAAAATTGTTTTGAAAAGGAGCCTGAATTCTCTGGTCTTCTCTGTCTCTTCCCTTCTCTCTGTGCATAGTCGGGGGAGAGATATTGTTTGGCCTCCTGAAACCCCCTTTGATCTCGGCGTTCTGGGGGCCTTTATTCATTTGCTTCCTTTCCAATTTCAATCTTTCCATTTCTTCGGACAGAAACTTCATCACCTGGGTCAATTCATCCACTTGAGTGTGGGGCAATGATGGGCCAGAAGTTGAGGCTTCGTACTTTCCCTTTATTCTGACTGCGTCGGTCTTTCTCCTCAGTCTATCAGTTGCTAATATGTTGGATTCCACTTCTATGGCCGCATCTTTCATTTGAGCTAAGTAGGTGGCTCTTCTTTCTCTCAATAAAAGACAGAAATCAGGGTCGAAAGCACCAGCGTAGGAAATTTGGGCAGAGGCTTCTGAGGGCTTTACTTCTGCAGGAATCTTGTTATACAGCTTATTGAACCTTTTGGAGAAGTCAGAGATAGATTCTCCTTCCACTTTCTTCAGAGACCCAAACTCTGTCATGTAATACATGAAGTCTTTTCTATCTCCCCGCTGCCTCAGGAAAACACTATCCAGGGCTTCAATTCCAACAATAGATCCGGGGGCCAATCCTCTACACCATTTCCTCACATCGTCGTCCAGGCTCTGGACGAAGACTCTCATCCAGACATCTTCATGTTCAATGTTTAAATTGTCTGCATAACTATAGAAAGCAGTCAGGTTCTCTTCTGTAGTTACGTCTTCTTCGCCAGTGAACTTCGGCATGTATTTCAAGTAGTCTCCAGCAGGGAGAGGATGCATAGGTTGAGGTAGGATCAAGGGAGCGTATCGAGAAGCAACTATGGAATCCATTCTATTTAGAGGGGGATTAGCACCATCCATAGGAATATTAGGTAGTGGAGAGCCTGGAGGAGAAGAAGTGTGAACAGGAGATATCGGAAGAGATCTGCTTGAAGGAGAGGGAGACAACGGGGAAAACAAAGAGAGAGCTAAGGGACTTGAATGTGCAGATGCTTCTTTCTGTGTAGTAATAGTAACAACAGGAGAGGTGGTGAAATATTCTGAGGCCCGAGGTATGTGCCGAGGCATAGCTTCTAGGGAGGGAGGAGTGACAAGGATCTCTCTTTCTGATGCCAGACCAGGAAGAGAAAACTCAGCAGGAACACTCCCGAAATTCAAAGAACGGGAAACCTCAGAAAAAGGATAACTAGAAAGCTGAGAACAAGAAAGTGGAGTTTTTACAGCTGGAGGTGGGGAAATACCTGTTTGAGCGGCGAAGCTTTCTCTTTGAGAGGACTTCCCCTTTCTTCTAATCACCTCCAGATTTTCTTCAGGCGCGGCCAGAGGCAACTATCGATGGGACCACGTGTGTCTACCACTGGAAGCCACAACTAACCCGACAGGTTCGCCGCAGTGGAGTCGTCACACTGGAGTCACCAAGTGCACAGTAGAAATCTCAATAGTTCTAATATCTGATGCAACTTCAGAATCAGCTAATCGTTGTCGTTCAATAACAGGGAAAATATTCAACTTTGTCCCCGGCAACGGCGCCAGAAATGTTAGCGTTAGAAGTCACTCCTGGATTGCTTGCAAGAGCAGAGCCTGACACCCATCAGTTTAATGTCACGATTTGTTTATAAAGGGATGATCAAATGGAACAAAACTCAGAACAATATCATCTCAACTGTGAAACTAGACCAGGCATGCATGGGCAAATGGGGTCTTAGATAAACTTCAAACAGTGAGTTGTAATAAGGGTGAGCAGTGGGAAGACTTGTATGAGAAGAGTGCGAAGTTCTGTCATAAACATCAGGTTTCTAACAGACTGGAGAAGAAAGTGCCCAAACGCAATATCCTCTTACATTCAAATACAGAAGACTAGAGAATACAATAATGTAACAAGAAATCCTTTATCATAACAAAACTACAACAATTCATGCGAATCATTCGATCACGAACTCTCTGGTATTTGATGAAAACATAGATGGAGTAAGAAAATTGTTTTTCATAAAACTAGAAATCCCAGATATAGATGCACAACTAGGAAACTAGAATGATGTTAAAACTTTACACTCGGGAGTTGTGCTCTACCATCGATAGATACAAAAATGGCGAAAACGCCTACATATACTCAAAACAACAACAAAAACAAAACCGAGACGTTGCATTAAAACTTTGCGTCTGCATGGCCTCTGACAATCTACAGCTGCAATATCTGAATAATCGTGCAACTATGGCAGACGCAATCTAACTCCTGGCAGTTCAGTGGGCGAATCGACGTGCCTTTAATTCGTCGTCGGACTTTCCCATTATGGCGGAGGCGATATCTAACCACCACCAACTGCTTCAATAACTGCTTCATTGGGATTGAGGATGGCCCAGCCAACTCGGCACTTTTGAGACGTGGAAGACCTTTCACGCTGCCACATGGATTAGCTGAACGACCTGATGAAAAGGTGTGGAGGCTAGCACGAAGGATGGGGCGCATAATGGGAGCGGTGACACCGAAACTATGAGGGTGTGAGAGAGGTTTCAGGGGAAGACACATAGCAGAGGGGGCAGGAGATGAGATATAATGGGCACATTTTAGTGGGAGGCTGACATGGAAGAGAGCGGGACACATGGCAGGTGGTGAGTGGATGATGAGATGGGAAAGGGACTGCACGGACCAGAAGAGGGGAGATGGATAGATGTTGGGGAATGAGGAAAGGGCTAAAGGGAGAGAGCTTCATCGCACGGTCAGGTGGAGAACATATGGTAGGATGACACACTAAAAGAATGGCCCCACGTTGATTAAACGCAGAACGACAGTGGATGTCTGGGTGGCCTATGTGCCATTGATCTGGGTGCTTTGACCGCGGCCGTCGGAGAGATGCGTCCTCGATTCCGGACCCCCCCCCTCCGCTTAAAGGTAGAAAGGTGAGGGGGGGTCTGGAATCACCCTACGCGTCGTTGATCTGGGTGCTTCAATCGTAGCTGTTGAAGAGGTGCGCCCTCGATTTCGGACCCCCCCCCCCCTCCGCTTAAAGGTAGAAAGGAGGGGGGGCTCCGGAATCCCATGTGCGTCGTTGATCCGGGCGCTCAAATCCTTGCCGTCCAGATTTGGCTTCCATTTAAACACGAACGCATTGGCATCCCAAACTTAGGATAAGTGGGTTTTTAACCCATTTCTTCGCATTTTTACCCCTGCTACAAGAAATATCGCTAACAGTGGCACAACCAGGTAATGACAATTGTCAGACCGATTCAACATACCAAGCACATGTAAGTCACGAATTAGGGTGACACGTGCAAGTTATTTAACACATGTGATGTCAGCAGACTTACACCATGACGGAGTTTCGAGGATCGCGTGTTGGAGATGTCAAAGAAACAATGCAACAGGAATCTCGATTTCGCGATATGCAAAATCGTGACTTAAATCGCAGCCGTTGAATCAAGATCAAATCTGGACCGTTGATTCCAGTCCATGTCGGAGTTTCGAGGATCAAGTGTTGAAGTTGTCAAAGAACATTCACCACAGGAATCTCGATTTTGAGATATGTGAAATCACGATGTAATCTGAGCCGTCAGATCAAGCTTTGATCTGGACCATTGATTCTAGTCAATGGAGAGGCATTAGGGATTGAGAGTTGGACATGTCAAAGATTATTGACATCAAGAATATCGATATCACGATATGTGAAATGACGATGTAATCTGAGCCGTCAGATCAAGCTTTGATCTGGACCGTTGATTCCAGACAATGGAGAGGCATCGGGGATCAAGAGTTGGACATGTCAAAGATTATTGACATCAGGAATCCCGATATCGCGATATGTGAAATCATGATGTAATCTGAGTCGTCGGATCAAGCTTTGATCTGGACCGTTGATTCCAGTCAATGGAGAGGCATCAGGGATCGAGAGTTGGACATGTCAAAAATTATTGACATCGGGAATCCCGATATCGCGATATGTGAAATCGCGATGTAATCTGAACCATCAGATCAAGTGTTGATCAGAGGGCTACTAATGCACGACATAGTGAAACTACCAGAAACCATTGATGGCATTTGCTAGAGAATTTGAAGAGACCCCTGTGTGATCGCCAAAGGAGATGAAGAGTCTCCAAGCTTCGTCCAAGTGAAGGAAGACTATTCTTAGAACGGATTGACAGATGGATGAGCGTGGAAGCCTGTAACTAAAATAGAGAAGGTGAGCTCGACTGTCACAGAGAAGACGAAGAGTCTCAACTACCAGAGAGGCTGAGGAATCTCAACATAACATCCAGTGATGCTAAACGCGTGGGAAAACAGCCAGAGAAGCTGAAGAGTTACGATGATGATCACGCAGAGCACTCGAGAGGTGGAGGAGATTGGCGAGGTATGAGCATGCAGAGGAATGGTGAATATTGCATGCACAAGATGCACAGAAGCTATATATACACGGTACAGAGAAGAGAAGGGTTTTTGCGATTGGAGTTTGTTGTGGTTTTTGTTGGTGAAGGCGATTCATGTGTGAAGAAGGAGGAGAGTGCAGCATCTGAATAGCACAGAAGAGGAACTATGCAGTGAATGGACATGGTGCACAGAGCATAAAAAGCGGAAGAACAGACAGCGCAAGTGATGTGTGCAGAAAGGCAATGAGGCAGACAGAGCAACGAAATGCAGCAGAATAGTGATGAGTCTGGTAAGCCATTGTTGAACATCATATCATTGTAATAAGTTTCAGTAGAAAAGATTTATATTTCAGGGTGGTTGGGAGGAGCTAGGGAGGACTGGTGTCCTCAAAGGTTCAAGTGGGTGCTTGAACACAGGGAGTTGGTGCTTCCTGCTAGTTGGTGCTAGAGAAACCAGGGAGTTGGTGCTTCCTTCTAGTTGGAGCTAGAGAAACCAGGGAGTTGGTGCTTCCTTCTAGTTGGTGCTAGAGAAACCAGTGAGTTGGTGCTTCCTTCTAGTGGGTTCTAGAGAAAACAAAGAGTTGGTGCTCTCAGCAAGTTACAGCTTGCAAAACTGAGGTTGTAGCCTCATTATGAGTCGATGCTCATATGTATGATACTATAAAGAATGTAACTATTACTTATCATATAAAGAAAAAGAGGTTTTTACCCTGCATGGGTTTCCTCGAGAAATATTTGTCTCTGTGTTTCTCATATATGTGAATGATGCTAAAAGTGCCATTGTTTATTTCCCTGCATTATTGTGATCATCATTCAGTATCTCTACAAAGAGTTTAAAAGAACCATAATTGTTTAAGCATGGTAACAACTGATTCACCCCCCCTCTCAGTTATCCAACAATTTCGTCCAACTCATTAAGTTGTAAGAGTCTTTGTTGCTAGGCTTCATCCAAGTTCATGCCAACTTGTACTATAGTCCCAAAGGTTTTGATATGGAATTCTATGGGGAGAAGTACCTACTTCCCATACACCAACTCGTAGGGTGTATGTCCTATTGTATTCCTCCAGGTGATTCTATAAGCCCATAAGGCTTCTAGTAATCTGTCATCCCAGTCCTTGTGGTGTAGTTGTACTATTTTGGTAAGAATGGACTCAATAACTTTGTTGGTAGATTCTACTTGTCCATTTTCTTGTGGATGGTAGGGTGTAGATTTCCTGTGTTTAATTTGGTATTGTTCTGTAACATCTTTGACTAGATTAGAGGTAAATTGAGTTCCCTGATCAATCACAATTTCTTGAGGTACACCAAATCTAGTAAAGATGTCATTAAAAAGGAAATCTACCACTGATTGTTCACTTGCAGCTGGTAAATATTTTGCTTCAACCCACTTAGTCACATAGTCAGTACATACAAGTATGTACTTTTTCTTTTTAGATGCAGGGTTAATGGGCCCTACAAACTCTAATGCCCATTTCTCGAAAGGCTCAATGACTACTTGGGCTTGAAGTGGCATTTGGTCTCGTGCAGTAGGCTTACCCATTCATTGGCATTCATCGCAATTGGATACATAGGTTTAGCATCTTTGAAAATATGAGGCCAATAATAACCAGATTATAGAACTTTATAAGTGGTCCTCTTGTCTATGAAGTGTCCTCCACAAGGACCATCATGGAAGGCTTGCAAAATATCATGAATTTCATCTTCCCTTACACATCTCTTGATTACCAAATCTGGTCCTGTTATGTAGAGACAATCATCATGCCACATGTAGTTTGCACGTAGTTGAATTACTTTATGTTTTTCTCTAGGAGACAATTTTTTAGGCATCTCCCCTGTCACAAGATAGTTAGCTACATCTGCATACCAAGGAGTGAATGTAGAAATAGAAAACTAATTTTCATCAGGAAAGTTATCTTCTACTGGTGTGTTATCTCCCAGATGAATCATTCTAGATAAGAAATCAACCACAAGATTATCCTTACCAGGTCTATGAATAATGTTGATATTGAACTCTTGTAATAATAACAGCCATCTTGTAACTATAGGATTTTTTACAGGTTTGTTCATTAAGAATTTCATGCCTGAATGATCAGTGTGTACAAAAGCTTGATATCATGTAATATAGTGTCTAAATTTATTGATAGCATGGACCACATCTAGCAATTCTTTTTCTGTGACCATATAATTAACTTTAGCTAGAGACAAATTTTTACTGACAAAGTAAATAGCATAAGGCATTTGATTTTCCCTTTTTCCAAGAACTGCCCCAAGGGCTATGTATGAGGCATCGATACAGATATGAAAAGGAAGGGACCAATTTGGTCCTCTTTATATAGGTGTAGTTGACAATTTCTATTTTAGAATCTCAAATGATATTTAGCATTCATCATCCCACTTAAATTTGGTTTCTTTAGATAATAACTTGAATAAAGGGGTAGCTAGGCTTGTAAAATTCAGAATGAATATTCTATAGTAGCCAGCATGCCCTAAAACGCTGCAAACTTCCTTTTGTGAGGAAGGTATTCAGATTTGTGTGATAATATGAATCTTTGTCGGATCAACTCTCATTCTAGAACTAGAGATGTAATGTCCCAAAACAATACCTTCAGTGAGCATCATCTTTGACTTTTCCCTTCTTAGGGAAATATTAGTTTCCTTACACCTAATCAGGACTTTTTCTAGACTGGTCAAAGCTTCTTGGAAGACTTTTCCATGGACTGTAAAGTCATCCATGTAGACTTCCACGCAATCATTGGTCAAGTCGGAGAAAATGTCTAGGACAACCCTTTCAAAAGTGGTTGGGGCATTGAAAAGTCCAAAAGGAAGAACCCTATAAGCATAGGTTACCCATGGGCAGGTGAAAGTGGTCTTCTCCTAGTCTTTGGGTGCTCTTTGCATTTGGTTATAACCACTAAACCCATCTAGGAAAGAAAAATACTTCTTTCTGGACAAGGTATCCAACACCTGATCAATAAATTGTAAGGGAAAACAATCCCTATGGGTGGCTTTGTTCAACTCCCTGAAGTCTACACATATTCTCCACTTACCATTTTTCTTTGGAACTATGACAACTGAAGACACCCATTGACTATCTGAAATGGGGTATATGAGATTGGCTTGAAGGAGCTTTTGCAATTCCTTTTTTACAATATCTTTAAGGGTTGGATTAATCCTTTGCTGAGGCTATATAACTGGTCTGATTTGGTCATTATTGTAGATATGATGTGTGCATGTGTCAGGGTGAATGTCTTTCATGTCTGCATAATCCCATGCAAAGGCATCAAATTCTCTTTGGAGCATTTCAATTACTTGTGTCTTTTGTTCTGGTTCCAAATTAGAGTTGATATACAAAGGTTTTCCTGGGCTAATATCAACAAGTTCAGTACTTTCTTCCTTCTCTGAGGGAGCTGGTGATAAAGTATATAATTGAGTGATATCAGGGTTCCAAGTTTGTTGAAATTCGAAACTAAAAATGTGTGACAACTCTGCAAAAGACCTCGGATATTCAATACAATTTGTATCAGCCAAAAATAAACTTAAGACTTGTTCATATGATTGTTCTTGCATTCCTTTTACATGTTCAAGTGTTAACAGGGGTCTGATGCAATCTTCTTCTCCATAAGGGTTTTCTAACCAGACAAGTATCTCTTGTGTTGGTTGGGCAGGAGGAAAGAGGACAAGCTTTTGGCTATGTGTGCCATTGGATATAGTCATCTTACTAGACCAGCAACTGATAAAGGCATCTATTGTGGCTAGCCAAGGATGACCAAGAACCACAGGGTGTCCTGGTTTGGAGGATGATTTAGAGTAGATGACTAGAAAGTCTACTGGATATTCCCAAGAAGCTAGAGTGACTGTGACATCATCTAGACTTCCTGCAGGGCTAATGACTGACTTATCTACCAACTC
>ML783253.1:438247-498420 GCA_009831015.1 Picea engelmannii | reverse complement strand
ACCACAGGGTGTCCTGGTTTGGAGGATGATTTAGAGTAGATGACTAGAAAGTCTACTGGATATTCCCAAGAAGCTAGAGTGACTGTGACATCATCTAGACTTCCTGCAGGGCTAATGACTGACTTATCTACCAACTCTATCATAGTTTGGGTTGGTCTTAACTTGTTGATTTGGAGATTTTACATAGTGTCAAAAGGCATTACATTAATTGTTGCACCCAAATCAATGAGTGTGTTTGGTAAAGAAATACCATTAATTTCAACAGTGACTACTGGGTTCCCAGGGTCAATATATTTGTATGGAATTTCATAAATAAATTCAGATAATTTCCCCACCACCTGAACAAGGGGAGGTTCCTTCTTCTTCCTTCCTGGTTTCTTAAGGAAAATATCCCTTATTATTTTGGCATATATGGGGATATCCTTAATGGCTTGCAACAGAGGTATTTTTATACATACATTTCATAATTCATCCTCTATATCTTTGTGCAAGGGTGGGTCAAGTTTCTTCACTAATAGTCTTTCGGGGTAGCGTGGAAGATTAACTTGTTGAGGTACTCATACAGACTAAGAAGTGATTGGAATAGGAGGGGAAGTATCTTCTTCTACAGGGGTGGTTTGAGTGTTTTCTTCCTCAAAATGATTATCATTTTCTTCCTGAATTATTACTCTAGGATTTGATTGATTTACAGTTTTCCATAATCATAGTTGAATTTCATAGGTGGGAAAGGTTTGAACTTTTGTATTATCCACAGGGTGGGTGTGTCGATTATTGGGGTTAGGGATTGGCTAGGCAGGGATGTTTGTTGGTCTCGGAGGGTTGTGGGAATCTTGGTTTTGTGGTTGTTGATTGGCATTTATAGGTACTTGTTGTTGCTGGTTAGGGTTCAAGGGGGTTGTAAATTGTTGTTGTATAGGAGGTGGGAGTAAAGCTTGCATCTGTGGTGGGTTAAATCTAGGTAGTAATTGAGAAATGTTTGTAGGATACTGTGGATATGTAGGATAAGAGGGATTCCCATACACATGCCCCCTCCAACCTTGTTTCCAAGGTTGAATTTGAGCTTGCTAAGGTGTCCATTGTGGATAGGTCATTCGGGGAGGACCCCATTGTTGTTGTTGCTACTGTGCAATAGGGTCATAAAATGCATTGGGGTTTTGTGCTCTCCAAGGTCTTTTGGAAGGGTATGATTGTTCTTATGAGACTCCTCCTCCCCTATACATGGCTTGTAGTTCAAGCAAAGTTGGACACTGAGATGTGGGGTGCTCTAGTGTACACACGCCACAAATTTATATGACATTTAATGGACATTCTTTCTCACCATGCTTCTTTAGGCATCTAGGATAGAAGATTGCTAAAACAATCTCTTCTTCTTGTTTCTTTTTCAGTTGTAGGGTATCTAACTAGTTACTGATTGTGCTCAAGATGTTTTTTTTTAAGTTCTCTAATAAGTTTCCTAACTCAATTCTGCTGACAGTGCCTGAGCTTTGTCTTGTATTTCTACTAAAAGAATCTCTTGGTGCTTTGCCTGTTTTAGCTTGTCCTCTTAAGTATCTTCTACAGTAATCTGCAATCTCTGCAAAAGGATTTTGGTGCACATCTCCTGAACTTAACAAATTTAAAACTTCTATGCAGTCATCTCTAATACCCTTCAAAAATACGGTTCTTACTACAACTGGGTCTGTGGTGAATAATTTTGATTTTTGGTAGTTGTATAAGAACCCTTCTAAGTAGTCTTCAGGGCTTTCATCTTCTGTTTGCTGCATTTTAAAAATGTCATTTTTAGCATTATTCTTACAATAGTCTTGGTATTTCCATAAAAATGTGTCTTTCATCTGATCCCAAGAGAGGATTGTTTTTTCTCCTAAGCTCATGAACCATCTTAAGGCTGAATCCTTCATTGCAGCAGGAAAGAGCTTAAGTTTTTGGGCATCGTCTGAGTAGTTATAGCTTCTACATAATATGTCAAACTCGAATAAGAATAAGTCTGGATCTTCAGTTGACATACCTCTAAAAGTGGGTAATGATGATAGTGGGATGTTTTTCATGCTGATGTTTCTAGAAATGTCCAAGATTGGAAACCCAAAGGTCTTAGTATTAGTGGTTGTGTTTCCTTCTTCTTCTGCCATTCCATTAATAGATGGTTCAGAAACTAGATTTTGTGTGTCTCCTAAACGTTCAGCAGATTCACGTTCTGCCCGCCCCAATGTTGATTCTTTCGTTTTAGGTTCTTCTTTTCGAGCCTCGTTGGATCCCCTTGAACTTTCTCCTAGTGGAATTTTTCCTGCACCAGTGTCAGTTGGATTAGTGGGGGGGTTGTTTTTGAATCTTTAGAGATTACAAATCTACCATTATTATCTCTATATCTATGCATAAAATGGAAATTTGATTCTTAATTGAATTGAAATCCTAATTCTATCTAGAAGGTAAGAAGGCAACCTGGCTTCAGAGAACCCCACTCTAGTGGTCGCGTGGCTCTTCACTCACGTCTTAAACATTTTATCCTCCTCCCTCAAGCATCCTTTAAAATCATTCAAAAACTATGCAAACAATCTAAGCTAAAAATCACTTCCTACCGTTTGCAACTCCCCAACAACGGCTCCAAAATGTTGTGCTACTTATATGTGTAATATAATGTACTCATTAATTATCAATCTGGGATTCATAATCAATAGAGTTACAAGACACCAGTAAGGAAGGTAATTATAATGTCATGAGTATAGAACTATTCTAGATTATGCATGCTGGAAACAAAACAAACTAGAAAATCAAAACACACTTTGGTTGTCTTTCACAGAGAGGCTATCTACTTCATTATGGCACATGCAAGTATGAGATGGAGTTCTATTGACAGGTCAACTCTACTATCTGACCTAGAAAACTAACTATGCAATCACACTTCTGAAAGGGAAATCACACATCAATCATCAAGACATAACATGGGTAGTTCAATAGTCAATATACTAAGTATGATGTGGTTCACAATGTGTTGTTGTGAACTTCACTAGTTCTCCTTCAAATATGTCTGACTACTACTGCCAACATTTATGTCCATGAAATGAAATCAAATTCATAAAAACAGAAACAGATCATATGCAAAAAAGATCTCTAAGCAATCGAAACCTAAACTGAACTATACTGCTATCATCTGAAAAGATCAAAGCTTCAACTAGTCTAACATTTATAATATTGAAATCAACTTCTAACACTAATCTATAAGGATGTTGACCTTTGTTGGGAAGTGGGTCCTTGCCGCTTCAATAGGTCAGCGATTGGAGTCTACAGTAAGATTTCTTTCAATCCACACATTCTTCTTACTCAAATTTCAAAACATAGAATTAAACTATGCTAACAACTCAACTCACTTTCATTCATAAATGATCAAGACCTGGAAATAAATGACATCCTTCTATTAAACTTCAACTCAAGATATGTTCTTCAATATGTAACACTGCTTCACATACTGTGTTATGATAACTCTCTACTACCTCCACCATCCTTGCCATGACTATTTAAACAGTCTTAGTCGTGAAACACGAGGTGAAATCTTTAGCAGATCAGTCAATTGTCAAATTTATATATTCAGTTACATATTTTAAGCTTCATCCTCATGACACGAAGTGTATGAGGATGAAGCAATAAACAAACTAGATTAACATAACCTTGCTATAGCTTTGATGATTCAACAAACATCCAAAAATTATCTTGGGCGCGATCTAGAGATAAACTTGGTATATTCTGCTTCTTGTATTGGTACCGGATCATGACAGGTGAGATTCGGTAAATGGTACCAGATTCGAATAGTATGAAAGTGGTTGGTACCGGACTAGAACATTCTGTGGCCGTTGGTAATGGATCGTGACGTGGATGGTTCGGTACCGAATCTGAATAAAAGGTGCGCTTGGTACCGGATTCAGACAGTGGCAATCTGGCACATAAGTACCGGATGGCTGAGTTGATACAGAAATTTTGGACTCATCTAGAGGTCAAAGGTTATACATGGCAATTTCAAACATCAGTACATGAAACATTTAGTCTCCTAGCTCAATAAACCACAAAATGCACGAATTCAATTATACTTTAGCTTATGACCTCATCAATGGCTAATGGTAGTGTCCTTTGTCATTTATCCAAGATTAGGTAAGCCAAAAAGGTATAGATGAGGAGTATAATAGGGTAGTGGGGATGTCAATTTAGAGGCTCAACACATGCACAGAATGTGTACAATCATCCAGTTGGTGACCTATGTCTGGCCATCAATTTGCGGATGGAAAGTTGTGGACTTGGTGAGCTTGGTGTCCAGCATCGACCAGAGGCTGGACCAAAATGTACTGAGGAACCTGTTGTCTCGATATGAGATGATAGACTGTGGGATATGAAAGTGTACCCACACTCGCTCAAACAAGATTTTAGCAGTGTCTTCTGTTGTGATATTCTTCTTGTAGGCCATCATAATGGACATCTTCGAGAATTTGTCGATGACAACAAAAACACAGTCATTGCCATGCTTAGTATAAGGAAGGCCTGACATGTAATCCATGGAGAAGGATTCCCAAGGTCGACTAGGGGTGGGTAGCGGAGTATAGAGGCCTTGCTTCTTGATGGTCGGTTTGGCAATGGCGCAAGCAGTGCAGTACTTGAGGTACTTCCCAACATCCTGTCGAAGGTTCGGCCAATAGAAATACTTTTGCAGTACTACCACGGTTTTCTCGACCCCGAAATGCCCAGCGACCCGACTATAGTGCACCTCCCAAATCATCTTGGCACGCTCGCTTGAAGGAACAAAAATATGTCCCAGGTGACATAACATGGCATCCTGGAGGTCAAAATTACGAACTTGCTTACCCTTGAAGAGTGTATTGTATGTGTGGCCAAATTTTGGATCAATTTTGTAGAGAAGAGGCCAATCAAAAGTATCATTCCCACAATATTTGAGCACTGTGGTTAGTGCCATGATAGGGGGTCGGTTGAGGCAATCTGCAACATTATTGGTGCTTCCTTTCTTGTACTTAATGTTCAAATGAAACTGTTGCAGGTATGTGGACCACTTCTGATGGCGATCGTTCTGCAACATCCCTTCTGTCTATATGAACTGCAAGGGTCGGTGGTCTGTGTTGATGATTGTTTCCTTTCCCAAAATGTAATGCTTCCATTGTTGGCAAGCCTGCACAATGGAATACATCTCTTTATCATAAGTGGGATACTTCCAGACTATGTCAAAAAGTTTCTCACTATGATATCCCACTGGATTCCCTTGTGTTGTAAGGACTGCCCCAATAGCATAGTCGGAGGCATTTGTCTCGATCTCAAATTGTTGTTGCAAGTCTAGTAATTTGAGCACCGGTGCAGAGCAGAGACGATGATTCAAATCATCGAACACCTTCTATTGAGATTCATACCAAAATATTTTTTCTTTCTCTCCTCCCTTTGTGACTTGACTCAAGGGCCAAGTGATATGAGAGAATCCTAGCACAAACCTGCAGTAGAAATTGGCAACACCCAAAAATCTGTGGAGCTCTATTAGGGTGGTTGGGGCTGGCCAATCCTGAATGACTTGGAACTTGGTTGGATCCACATGCACCCCCCACTCATCAATAATGTATCCCAGATACTGAACCTGGGTCATGCCAAAAGTGCACTTCTCCAAATTGGCACACAACGTGTGTTGTCGCAGTGTTTGGAGGACTTTCCAGATGTGGTGGAGGTGCTCTTCCCAAGTCTAGTCGAAGATCAGAATGTCATCCAAGTACACGACTACAAATGAGTTTTTGAATGGTTCCAATATGTCATCCATTAGTCTTATGAAGGTTGCAGGGGCATTCGTCAACCCGAAATGCATGACCATCCATTCAAAAAGGCCCTCGTTGGATTTGAAGGCAGTCTTCCACACATCAGAGGGTTCGATTGGTACCTGGTGATACCCAAAATTCAAGTTGATCTTGTTGAAATATTTTGCCCCCTTGAGTTGGTGCAGAAGGTCATCAATCCATGGGATCAGGTACCTATTCCAAACAATGATCTTGTGCAGTGCCCTATAATCAATGCAGAGTCTCCAAGTCCCATCCTTCTTCTGCACCAGCATGATCGAGCTCCCACAGGGTCAAGAACTCGGACAGATGTGACCTTTCTGCAACAGCTCTTGAATCTGCCTCTTGATTTTGTAATTCTCCACAACAGAGCACCGATAGATTGGTCCATTGGGCAGCGACGCACCTGGGGTCAGATCGATTGGGTGCTTGACTTGACAACGTAGAGGCACCCCTACAGGGGAGGTGAAGATGTCCTCATACTCCTCCATGACCTTATCCATCTATTTTTATCATGTAGAGGGGCCCTGTCTGGAGGTCGTGGCCACAGTCTTTTTCTCTCCCTGAGGGCAGATCATCAGGAAAACAAATTTCCTGGTTTTGGCAATGATCTTACTGCATTGTTTTGCAATAACCAAAGATATGGCTATAGGCGGTGCTATTTCTGGTATCCTTTAAATCTTA
Organism: Picea engelmannii; assembly: GCA_009831015.1. NCBI lineage: Eukaryota > Viridiplantae > Streptophyta > Pinopsida > Pinales > Pinaceae > Picea > Picea engelmannii. The sequence continues at coordinate 491,932 of ML783253.1, read as the reverse complement.
TTGCCCAAAGTAATAATAACAACACGAGGCCCAGACTCATACACAGGACGTCGCTTCCACAAGTATGGTTGGCCTAATAATACATCAGAAACATCAAGAGGAGAAATGTCACATAATACCTCATCCATGAAGGGCTTGATGTTGTAGGGAAGGCGAAATTGTCGGCTTATGCGGAGGTCCCATCAATGGTGTAGCCACCCAATGGTGTATGGTTGTGGGTGTGCTGTGTTTGGCAAGCCCAGTCGTTTCATGACCTCTACTGAGATGAGGTTCTTTTGGCTCTCACTGTCAACAGTGAATTGAAACTGGGAACACTTTGCCCACATCTAGGAATGGAAGAGGCACTCCACCTCCTCTGGATATTTTGGTTCCTTCTTCTGGATCTTTGTGGTGGAAATGGTGGCATTGGGCTTCGCATCAATAATTTTCTTCCCTCTGTCATTCCCCTTGTCGGGTTTTGATTCAGAGTCATAGCTTACATCTGATTTAGAAGCCTTCAACTCAACTACCAGTGATTTCTTGGCCTGACACTCATGTGTGTTGTGAGTTGAGCTCTTATGGAACTCACACCACTTCCCTGTGTCCTTTTTTGGCTTCATGATGTTGTTCTTTGCTTGCAGCTTTGGCGGGTTGTCCTGGGCTGCCACACCTTGGCTTGGTCCTTTGTTCAGTTGTTTAGTGGTACCTTTCCCTTGCTTTTGATTCACAGACCCAAAGTCTCGCTTCTTCTATTTGAACTTCTGCTTAATATTTGCAGCATACCAGCATGTCACTCCAAGCGAGGAGATGTTGAGGAACTCCATTTCCTCCTAAATGTATCTATGAATACAACTACGGTACTTTAACACCAAATGTTTCTACGAATCTTTGATACCCAACTTTGTGCATAGGGTATGGAACAGATTCGTCAGCTCATGCACATCTTGGTCCCTTTGTTGTCGCAGCGTAGTCCATTGTATGTATTTTTCCTCATAGCTCCCCACGGGATAATATTGTTCCTTGATGGCATATTGGAAATAATTCCAAGTGGGTGTGACCGAGAATAGAGAGGGTTCCCCCTCGCTCTATTGCTCCCAGTGGGTTTCTCACCAGTCCTTGACATGGGGGGTGGCTTTAAGAAGTGCAAAAATAATACTTTCTCGGTCAAAAAAGTCATGAACTGAGAAATATTCTTCTAGAAGATTAAACCATCTATCAACGCCATCTACATCTATTTGTCTCTCAAATATGGGAATGTCAAAGTTTACTTGTACCTTAAAAGGAGTCGCACCTCCAGAGTGGATGTTGGATGTAGATGCGCTGCCAGTGGGAAGTCGTTGAAGGATCTGGGAAAATTTGTCCATCATCATGTTCCTTTGTTTATCAAAGGCCTCCTCGAGCAATAAGTTGATAGGATCTCCTACTCCCTCGTATTTATTTTCTTCCCCCATGGGTGGTCATCAAGGTTTGTGAGGCTGATCTTGCAGTGATTCAACCAGATCGAGCCCTAACTCCTTATAACCCGGTCTCATTGGGGACATGCAAAGAAGGATCGAGAAAGAGCATACAGCTCTGATACCACTAATCTGGATTTATGCAAGAACACAATGAAATACAAAAATACACATAAACGCAAAGGTGCAGCGGAAGTAAAACTTCATTTCATTAACAACAAATGACCGAAATATGCTTACAGACAGAATGGAAATAAAATAGCTCAGGTGCTGGTAGCTTATCTCTGAGAAGATATGTGGAGGCTACTGGCCTATGAAATTTGTGTTACAATGAGGCTCGAAGGCCTATATATTATTGTGAAACCATGGAAAAACCTAAACATCCAAAAACCTAACTCTAGGAGATGAAACGCCAGAATATGGGGTTGGTACATCAATTTCCCAAGGTCATAACTTTGGCATACTATCTCCGTTTGACCCACATACATTGTTATAAAGATCTATCCGAGGAATACACTGCTGACAACGAATATCGAGTCTAAAATGGACTCATATTCGCCAGAGCATTCATGCCCAAAAAATGTCGTTTAAGGCCTCAAAAGGGCTCTTGAATTTTAGGACCCGAAAAACTACTAAAAATAGTAAATTGTGCTACAATTAAGGAAACTGAAAAACCAAAAGAAACAATGGTGTGGGTCCAAGTGGAATAGGTAGGTGGCCACCAATATCCACCTGGATCATTCCTCCCCCCTTAGGAAGCAATGGTCCCCATTGCGTTGAGTTCCTCCATGAGATGAGGAAACTTCTGCTGAACTTGGTCCTTGGTGAGCCACTTGCCCTGGTGAAGGCATTGGCCTGCTTTGACAACTCGATATATCTGGATCCACTGTTGGCAGGTGTTCTTGATCTGTGTGTCCATAATACGATCAGTTGTGGCTTGTTCCAGGAAATCTGGGTTTAACTTTGTTGGTGTGAGTTGTTCTGCCATGTCGAATGTGTCCAGTAGAGGTGGAAAGTAGGGCTGAAGGCAGTCCACATTGAACACTGGGTGCAGACCAAGGAATGGTGGAATGTTGAGCTCAAAGGCATTGTCCCCTACAGCCTTGGTGATGGTGTATGGCCCATATCGGAGCAGGCGAATCTTGCGGTAGGGTCCAACGAGGCGCTCCTTTTGCAAATATAGCCACACTTTGTCGCCCACCTGGAAGTTGTGTGGCACCCGATGTTGATCATGTCACTTCTTGTACTTAGCATTGGCTCTGTCCAAGATGTCATGAACTTGTTGGCGGATGTGTTGAATGCGCTCAATGAAGTTGTTTGCCTTGTCAGCCTCACACTAGACATGGGCTCAATCTGCCTGAGTAGCCACAAATGGCATGGCTACGTTAATGGGACATAGTGGCTGGAATCCCAAGCCCACCTAAAAGGGGTTGTGGTTGGTTCAGATATGGAGAGCTCGGTTGTAGTTATGTTGTACATAGGGGAGGCTCTCACCCCATGTGTGTGGATGCTTTGAGTTGTACATGCACAGAATGTGTACAATCATCTGGTTGGCGAACTCTGTCTGGCCATCATTTTGTGGATGGAAAGTTGTAGAATTGGTGAGCTTGGTGTCCAACATCGACCAGAGGCTAGACCAAAATGTACTAAGGAACCTGTTGTCTCGATCTGAGAGGATAGACTGTGGGATCCCAAAGTGTACCCACACTTGCTCAAAGAAGAGTTTAGCAATGTCTTCTGCTGTGATATTCTTCTTGCAGGCCATCATAATGGACATCTTCGAAAATCTGTCGACGACAACAAAAACACAGTCATTTCCATGCTTAGTAGAAGGAAGGGCCGAAATGTAGTCCATGGAGATGGATTCCCAAGGTCAACTAGGGGTGGGTAGCAGAGTATAGAGGCCTTTCTTTTTGATGGTCCATTTGGAAATGGCGCAAGCAGTGCAAGACTTGATGTACTTCCTGATATACTATCAAAGGTTCGGCCAATAGAAATACTTTTGCAGTACTACCATGGTTTTTGCGACCCAGAAATGCCCAACGACCCAACTGTAGTGCACCTCCCAAATCATCTTGGCATGCTCGCTTCAAGGAACACAAATATGTCTCAGGTGACATAGCATGGCATCTTGGAGGTGAAAATTAGGAACTTGCTTACCCTCCAAGAGCGTATTGTATGTGTGGTCGAATTCTAGATCACTTTTGTAGAGAAAAGGCCAATCGAGAGTCTTGTGCCCACAAGATTTTAGCATTGTGGTTAGCACCATGATAGGGGGTCGGCTGAGTCAATATGCAACATTATTGGTGCTTCCTTTCTTGTACTTAATGTTCAAATGAAACTGTTGCAGGTATGTGGACCACTTTTGATGGCGATCGTTCTGCAACTTCCCTTGTGTCTATATAAACTTCAAGGGTCAATGGTCTATGTGGATGATCGTTTCCTTTCCCAAAATGTAATGCTTCCATTGTCGACAAGCCTCCACAATGGAATACATATCTTTATCATAAGTGGGATACTTCCGAACTGTGTCGGAAAGTTTCTCACTATGATATGCCATTGGATGCCCCTATTGAGTAAGGGCTTCCCCAATATCATAGTCAGAGGCATCTATCTCAATCTCAAATGGTTGTTGCAAGTCTGGTAATGTGAGCACTGGTGCAGAGCAGAGATGATGCTTCAAATCATCAAACACCTTCTATTGAGATTCAGAACAAAAGAATTTTTCTTTCTCTCCTCCTTTGGTGACTTGACTCAAGGGCCAAGTGATATGACATAATCCTAACACAAACCTGTGGTAGAAATTCGCAAGACCCAAAAAGCTGTGGAGCTCTGTTAGGGTGGTTGGGGCTGGCCAATCCCGAATGAATTGGATATTGGCCGAATCAACATGCACCTCCCGCTCATCAATAATGTATCCCAGATACTGAACCTAGGTCATGCCAAAAGTGCACTTCTCCAAATTGGCACATAACCTTCATGAGACAAGTTTGGAGGACTTGTCGGATGTGGTGGAGGTGCTCTTTCCAAGTCTATATGAAGATCAGAATGTCATCCAAGTACACCACTACAAATGAGTTGGTGAATGATCGCAAGATGTCATCCATTAGTCTCATGAAGGTTGCAGGGGCATTCGTCAACCTAAAAGGCATGACCAGCCATTCGAAAAGGCCCTCCTTGGAATTGAAGGCAGTCTTCCACATATCAGAGGGTTAAATTGGTACCTGGTGATACCCAGACTTCAATTCAATCTTGCTAAAATATTTCTCCCCCTTGAGTTGGTCCAGAAGGTCATTAATCTGTGGGATTGGGTACCTATTCCAAACAGTGATATTTTTCAGTACCCGATAGTCAATGCAGAGTCTCCAAGTCCCATCCTTCTTCTGCACCAACACGATCAGGCTCCCACAAGGCGAAGAACTCGACTTGATGTGAACTTTCTGCAACAACTCCTGAATTTTGCCACTTGATTTCATCATTCTCCATAACAGAGCGTCGATAGATTGGTCCACTGGGCAATGACTCACCTGGGGTCAGATTGATGGGGTGCTTGACCTGACAATGTAGAGGCACCCCTACAGGGGAGGTGAAGATGTCCTCATACTCCTCCACAACCTTATCCATCTATCGCTTTCATGCAGAGGGGCCCTGTCTGAAGGTCGTGGTCATAGTCTTCTTCTTTCTCTGAGGGCGAATTATCAGGAAAACAAATTTTCTTGTTTTGGCAATGAGCTTACTACATTGTTTTGCAGTAACCAAAGAGATGGCAGTAGGCGGTGCTATTTTCGGTATCCTGTATAGCTTATTTCCCAAAGTAATAATAACATCACGAGGCCTGGACTCATACACAGCATGTCACTTCCACAAGTATGGTCGACCTAATAATACATCAAAAACATCAAGAGGAGAAATGTCACATAATACATCATCCGTGAAGGGCGTGATGTTGTAGGGAAGGCGACATTGTTGGCTTACATGGAGGTCCCATTATTGGTTCAGCCACTCGATGTTGTATGGTTGTGGGTGTGATGTAGTTGGCAAGCCCATTCGTTTCACGACCTCTACTGAGATGATATTCTTCTAGCTCCCACTGTCAACAATGAATTCCAACTGGGAACCCTTTACCCACATCTGGGAATGGAAGAGGTGCTCCACCTCCTCTGGATATTTTGGTTCCTTCATCTGGATCTTTGTGGTGGCAACAGTGGCATTGGGCTCCGCATCGATAATCTGCTTCCCCCTGTCATTTTCCTTGTCAGGTTCTGATTCAGAGCCAGAGCCTGCATCTGATGCAGAAGCCTTCAACTCGGCTACCAGAGATTGCTTGGCCTGACACTCACTTGTGTTGTGAGTGGAGCTCTTATGGAACTCACATCACTTCCCCATGTCCTTTTTTATCTTTGTGATGTTTTTCTTTGCTTGCAGCTTTGGCGGGTTGTCCTGGGTTGCCCTACCTTGGCTTTCTCCTTTGTTCAGCGGTTTGGCAGTACCTTTCCCTTGCTTCTGATTCGCAGACCCAAAGTCCCACTTCTTCTGTTTAAACTTCTACTCAATCTTGGCATCATACCGGTATGCCGCACCAAGTGAGGAGATGTTGAGGAAATCCATTTCCTTCTAAATGTATCTATGAAGACAATTGCAGCACTTTAACACCAAATGTTTCTCCGAATCTTTGATACCCAACTTTGTGCGTAGGGTATGGAAAAGATTTGTCAGCTCATGCACATCTTGGTCCCTTTGTTGTCGTAGCGTAGTCCATTGTATGTATTTTTCCTCATATCTCCCCACAGGATAATATTGTTCCTTGATGGCGTCTTGGTAAGAATTCCAAGTGGGTGCGACTGAGAATAGAGAGGGTTGCCCCTCACTCTATTGCTCCCAGTAGGTTTCCCACCAGTCCTTGACATCGGGGGCGGCTTTAAGGAGTGCAAAAATAATCCTTTCTCGGTCAGAAAAGTCATGAACTGAGAAATATCCTTTTAGCAGATTCAACCATCTATCAATGCCATCTGCATCTATTTGGCCCTCAAATATGTGTATGTCAAATTTTACTTGTACCTTAAAAGGAGTGGCGCCTCTAGAGTGGTTGTTGGATGTAGATGCCCTTCTAGTGGGCAATTGTTGAAGGATCTGGGCAAAGTTGTCCATCATCGTGTTCCTTTTTTTCTCGAGGGCCTCCTCAAGCAATAATTTGATAGGATCTCCTTCTCCCTCATCTTTCTTTTCTTCCCCCATGGGTGACCATCGAGGTTTGCAAGGCTGATCTTGCAGCGGTTCAACCAGATCAAGCCCTAACTCCTTATACCCCGATCTTGTTGGAGACATACAAAGAAGGATCGAGAAAGAGAAGATTTATCTAATACCACTGATTCGGATTTATGCAAGACCACAATGAAATTCAGAAATACACATAAACGCAGAGGTGCAGCGGAAGTAAAACTTCATTTCATTAACAACAAATGACTGAAATATGCTTACAGATAGAATGGAAATAAAATAGCTCGGGTGTTGGTAGCTTATCTCTCAGAAGAGATGTGGTGGCTACTAGCCTATGAAATCTGTGTTACAATGAGGCTCAAAGGCCTATATATTACTGAGAAACCATGGAAAACCCTAAATATCCAAAAACCTAACCCTAGGAGATGAAACACCAGAATATGGGGTTGGTACATCAATTTCTTGAGGTCGTAACTTTGGCATACTATCTTCGTTTGATGCACATGATACATCGTTAGAAATATCTATCCGAGGACTACACTGTTGACAGCGAATATCAAGTCCGAAACAAATCATATTTTCACGAGCATTCATGCCCAAAAAACGTCGTTTAGGGCCTTAAAGCGTCTACGGAAGTTCAGGACCCAAAAAACTGCTAAAAATAGTAAATTGTGCTACAATTAAGGAAACTAAAAAACCGAAAGAAAAAAAGGTGTGGATCCAAGTGGAATAGGCGAGTGGCCACCAATATCCACCTGAATCATTCCTCCTCCCTTAGGAAGCATTGGTCCCCATTGCGTTGAGTTACTCCATGAGATGAGGAAACTTCTGTTGAACTTGGTCCCTGGTGAGCCACTTGCCCTGGTGAAGGAGTTGGCCTACTTTGACAACTCGATATAGCTAGATCCTTTGTTGGTGGGTGTTTTTTATCCATGTGTCCATAATCCGATTAGTTGTGTCTTGTTCTATGCAATCTGTGTTTAACTCTGTTGGTGTGAGTTGTTCTGCCATGTCGGATGTGTCCAGTAGAGGTGGAAAGTAGGGCCGAAGGCGATCCACATTGAACACTTGCTGCAGACCAAGGAATGGTGGAATGTTGAGCTCAAAGTCATTGTCCCCTATAGCCTTGGTGATGGTGTATGGCCCATATCGGAGCGGGAAAATCTTGCGGTAGGGTCCAGCGAGGCACTCCTTTTGCAAATGTAGCCACACTTTGTCACCCACCTGGAAGTTGAGTGGCACCCGATGTTGATCATGTCGCCGCTTGTAATTAGCATTGGCTCTATCCAATATGTCACGAACCTATTGGCAGATGTGATGAATGAGCTCGATGAAGTTGTTTTCCTTGTCAGCCTCAGACTAGATATGGGCTAAATCTGCCTGAGTAGCCGCAAATGGCATGGCTACATCAATGGGACATAGTGGCTAGAATCCCAAGCCAACCTGCAAGGGGATATGGTTGGTTGAGCTATGGAGATCTTCATTGTAGCTATGTTGTACATAGGGGAGTCTCTCATCCCATGTGCGTGGATGATTTTAGTTGTACATCCGTAAAATGTGTACAATCATCTAGTTGGCGACCTCTGTCAGGCCATCAATTTGTGGATGGAAAGTTGTGGACTTGGTGAGCTTGGTGTCCATCATTGACTAGAGGCTGGACAAAAATGAACTGAGGAACCTCCTGTCCCGATCTGAGATGATAGACTATGGGATCCCAAAGTGTACCCACACTCACTCAAAGAAGAGTTTAGCGGTGTCTTCTGCTGTGATATTCTTCTTGCAGGCCATCATAATGGACATCTTCAAGAATCTGTCGACGACCTCAAAAATACAGTCATTTCCATGCTTAGTAGAAGGAAGGCCCGACATGTAATCCATGGAGATGGATTCCCAAGGTCGACTAGGGGTGGGTAGTGGAGTATAGAGGCCTTGCTTCGTGATGGTTGGTTTGGCAATGGCACAAGCATTGCAGGACTTGATGTACTTCCCGACATCCTGTCGAAGGTTCGTAATAAAGAATTACTTTTGTAGTACTGCCACGGTTTTCTTGACCCCAAAATGCCCAGAAAACCGACTTTAGTGCCCCTCCCAAATTATCTTGGCATGCTAGCTTGAAGGAACACAAATATTTTCCAGGTGACATAGCATGGCATCCTGGAGGTGAAAATTAGGATTTTTCTTACCCTCCAAGAGTGTATTGTATGTGTGGCCAAATTTTGGATCAGTTTTGTAGAGAAGCGGCCAATCGAGAGTCTCGTGCCCACAAGAGTTGAGCACTATGGTTAGCACCATGATAGGGGGTCGGCTGAGGCAATCTACAACATTATTGGTGCTTCCTTTCTTGTACTTAATGTTCAAATGAAATTTTTGCAGGTATGTGGACCACTTATGATGGCAATCGTTCTGCAACTTCCCTTGTGTCTGTATGAACTGCAAGGGTCGGTGGTCTATGTGGATGATCGTTTCCTTTCCCAAAATGTAATGCCTCTCTTGTTGGCAAGCCTGCACAATGGAATACATCTATTTATCATAAGTGGGATACTTCCAGACTGTGTCGGAAAGTTTCTCTCTATGATATGCCACTGGATGCCCCTGTTGAGTAAGGACTGCCCCAATAACATTGTCAGAGGCATTTGTCTTGATCTCAAATGTTTGTTGCAAGTATGGTAATGTGAGCACTGGTGCAGAGTAGAGATGATGCTTCAAATCGTCGAACGCCTTCTGTTGATATTCAGACCAAAATAATTTTTCTTTCGCTCCTCCCTTGGTGACTTGACTCAAGGGACAAGTGATATGAGAGAATCCTAACACAAACCTATGGTAGAAATTGGCAAGACCCAAAATGTTGCAGAGCTCTGTTAGGGTGGTTGGGGCTGGCCAATCCCGAATGACTTGGATCTTGGTCAGATCCACATGCACCCCCCGCTCATCCATAATGTATCCCAGATACTAAACCTGGGTCATGCCAAAAGTGCACTTCTCCAAATTGGCACAAAACTTGTGTTTCCGCAGTGTTTGCAGGACTTGTCCGATGTGGTGGAGGTGCTCTTCCCAAGTATGGCTAAAGATCAGAATGTCATCCAAGTACACCACTACAAATGAGTTGGTGAATTTTTGTAAGATGTCGTCCATTAGTCTCATGAAGGTTGCAAGGGCATTCATCAACCCGAAAGGCATGACCAACCATTCGAAAATGCCCTCCTTGGATTTGAAGGCAGTCTTCCACACATCAGAGGGTTCGATTGGTACCTGGTGATACCCAGACTTCAAGTCAATCTTGCTGAAATATTTCGCCTCTGTGAGTTGGTCTAGAAGGTCATCAATATGTGGGATCGGGTACCTATTCCGGACAGTGATCTTGTTCAGTGCTCGATAGTCAATGCAGAGTCTCCAAGTCGCATCCTTCTTCTTCACCAGCACGATCGGGCTCCCACTGGGTGAAGAACTCGGCCAGACGTGACCTTTCTGCAACAGCTCCTAAATCTACCTCTTGATTTCGTCATTCTCTAGAACAGAGCATCGATACATTGGTCCATTGGGAAGTGACACACCTGGGGTCAGATCGATGGGGTGCTTGACTTGACAATATAGAGGCACCCCTATAGGGGAGGTGAAGATGTCCTCGTACTCATCCATATCCATCTGTTGTTGTCGTGCAGAGGGGCCTTGTATGGAGGTCGTGGTCATAGTCTTCTTCTTTCCTAGAGGGCGGATCATTAGGAAAACAAATTTCCTAGTTTTGGAAATGAGCTTACTATATTGTTTTGCAGTAACCAAAGAGATGGCGGTAGGCGGTGCTATTTCCGGTATCCCGTACAGCTTATTTCCCAAAGTAATAATAACAGCACGAGGCCTAGAGTCATACACAGCATGTCGCATCCACAAGTATGGTTGGCTTAATAACACATCAGAAACATCAAGAGGAGCAATGTGACATAATACCTCATCCGTGAAGGGATTAATGTTGTAGGGAAGGCGGCATTGTTGGCTTACGCGGAGGTCCCATCATTGGTGCAGCCACCCGATGGTGTATGGTTGTGGGTGTGTTGTGGTTAGAAATCCCAGCTGTTTCATGACCTCTACTGAGATGAGGTTCTTCTGACTCCCGCTATCGACAATGAATTGCAACTGGGAATCCTTTACCCATATTTGAGAATGGAAGAGGTGCTCCACCTCCTACGGATATTCTGGTTCCTTCTTCTGGATCTTTGTGGTGGCAACGGTGGCATTGGGCTCCGCATCTATAATCTGCTTCCCCATGTCATTCCACTTGTCGAGTTTTGGTTCAGAGTCGGAGCCTGCATCCGATTCAAAAGCCTTCAACTCGGCTACCAATGATTGCTTGGCCCGACACTCACTTGTGTTGTGAGTGGAGCTCTTATGGAACTCACACCACTTCCTCGTGTCCTTTTTTGGCTTCGTGACGTTGTTGTTTGCTTGCGGATTTGGCAGGTTGTCCTGGGCCGCCTCGCCTTGGCTTGGTCCTTTGTTCAGCAGTTTGGTGGTACCTTTCCCTTGCTTCTAATTCGCAGACCCAAAGTCTCGCTTCTTCTGTTTGAACTTTTGCTCAATCTTGGCAACATACCTGTATGCCACACCAAGCGAGGAGATGTTGAGGAACTCCATTTCCTCCTAAATGTATCTATGAAGACATCTGCAGTACTTTAACACCAAATGTTTCTATGAATCTTTGATACCCTACTTTGTGCATAGGGTATGGAACAGATTCGTTAGCTCATGCACATCTTGGTCCCTTTTTTGTCAAAGAGTAGTACATTATATGTATTTGTCCTCATAGCTCCCCACGGGATAATATTGTTCCTTGATGGCATCTCAAAAATAATTCCAAGTGGGTGTGACCAAGAACAGTGAGGGTTTCCCCTCCATCATCATGTTCCTTTGTTTCTCGAGGGCCTCCTTGAGAAATAATTTGATAGGCTCTCATGCTCCCTCATCTTTATTTTCTTCCCCCATCGACGGTCGTCGAGGTTTGCGAGGCTGATATTGCAGTTGTTCAACCAGATCGAGCCCTAACTTCTTATACCCCGATCTCGTTGGGGACATGCAAAGAAGGATCGAGAAAGAGAAGACTACTCTGATACCACTGATTCAGATTTATGCAGGAACACAATGAAATATAGAAATACACATAAATGCAGAGGTGCAGCAGAAGTAAAACTTCATTTCATTAACAACAAATGACTAAAATATGCTTACAGACGGACTGGAAATAAAATAGCTCGGGTAGTGGTAGCATATCTCTTAGAAGAGATGTGGTGGCTATTGGCCTATGAATTATGTGTTACAATGAGGCTCGAAGGCCTATATATTATTGAGAAACCATGGAAAACCCTAAACATCCAAAAACCTAACCCTAGGATATGAAACACCGGAATGTGGGGTTGGTACATCAATTTCCCGAGGTCGTAACTTTGGCATACTATCTTTGTTTGACGCACATGATACATCGTTAGAAAGATCTATCTGAGGAATACACTGGTAGTAGAAAATATTGATTCCATAACAAACTCATATTCGCCATAGCATTCATGCCCAAAAAATGTCATTTAGAGCCTCAAAACGACTCGGGAAGTTCAGGACCCGAAAAACTGCTAAAAATAGTAAATTGTGCTACAATTAAGGAAACTGAAAAAATGAAAGAAACAATGGTGTGGGTCCAAGTGGAATAGGCAAGTGGCCACCAATATCCACCTGGATCATTCCTCCCCCCTTTGGATGCAATGGTCCCCATTGCATTGAGTTCCTCCATGAGATGAGGAAACTTCTGCTGAACTTGGTCCCTCGTGAGCCACTTGCCCTGGTGAAGGAGTTGGCCTTCTTTGACAACTCGATATAGTTGGATCCTCTGTTGGTGGGTGTTCTTGATCTATGTGTCCATAATCTAATTAGTTGTGTCTTGTTCCAGGCAATATGGGTTTAACTCTGTTGGTGTGAGTTGTTCTGCCATGTTGGACGTGTCCAGTAGAGGTGGAAAGTAGGGTCGAAGGCGGTCCACATTGAACACTGGGTGCAGACCAAGGAATGGTGGAATGTTGAGCTCAAAGGCATTGTCCCCTACAGCCTTGGTGATTGTGTATGGCCCATATCGGAGAGGGTGAATTGTGCGGTAGTGTCCAGCGAGGCGCTCCTTTTTCATATGTAGCCACACTTTGTCACCCACCTGGAAGTTCTGTGGCACCCGATGTTGATCATGTCGCTGCTTGTACTTAGCATTGGCTCTGTCCAAGATGCCAGGATCCTACTAGTAGATGTAATGAATGCGCTCGATGAAGTTGTTTTCCTTGTTAGCCTCAAACTATACATTGGCTCAATCTGCCTAAGTAGCCGCAAATGGCATGGCTACGTCAATGGGACATAGTAGTTGGAATCCAAAGCCCACTTGAAAGGGGTTGTGGTTGGTTGAGTTATGGAGAGCTCGGTTGTAGATTTGCTGTACATAGGGGAGGCTCTCATCCCATGTGCATGGATGCTTTGAGTTGTACATGCGTAGAATGTGTACAATCATCCAGTTGGTAACCTCTGTCTGTGTGGATGATTGTTTCCTTTCCCAAAATGTAATGCTTCCCTTGCTGGCAAGCCTGCACAATGGAATACATCTATTTATCATAAGTGGGATACCCTCTAACTGTGTCGGAAATGTTCTCACTATGATATGCCATTGGATGCCCTATTGAGTAAGGACTGCCCCAATAGCATAGTCGGAGGCATCTGTCTCGATCTCAAATGGTTGTTGCAAGTCTCATAAAGTGAGCACCGGTGTAGAGTAGAGACAATGCTTCAAATCATCGATTGCCTTCTGTTGAGATTCAGACCAAAAGAATTTTTCTTTCGCTCCTCCATTGGTGACTTGACTCAAGGGCCAAGTGATATGAGAGAATCCTAACACAAACCTGCGGTAGAAATTGGCAAGACACAAAAAGTTGCGGAGCTCTATTAGGGTGGTTGGGGCTGGCCAATCCCAAATGACTTGGATCTTGTCCAGATCCACATGCACCCCCCCCATCAATAATGTATCCCAAATACTGAACCTAGGTCATGCCAAAAGTGCACTTCTCCAAATTGGCACACAACTTGTGTTGCCGCAGTGTTTGGATGACTTGTCGGATGTGGTGGAGGTGCTCTTCCCAAGTCTGGCTGAAGATCTGAATGTCATCAAAGTACACCACTACAAATGAGTTGGTGAATGGTCGCAAGATGTCTCCCATTAGTCTCGTGAAGGTTGCAGGGTCATTTGTCAACCCGAAAGGCATGACCAGCCATTTGAAAAGGCCCTCCTTGGATTTGAAGGTAGTCTTCCACACATCAGATGGTTCGATTGGTACCTGGTGATATCCAGACTTCAAGTCGATCTTACTAAAATATTTCACCCCCTTGAGTTGGTCCAGAAGGTCATCAATCCATGGGATTGGGTACCTATTCTGGACAATGATCTTGTTCAGTGCCCGATAGTCAATGCAGAGTCTCCAAGTCCCATCCTTCTTTTGCACCAACACGATCGGTCTCCCATGGGGCGAAGAACTTGGCTGGATGTGACCTTTCTGCAACAGCTCCCGAATCTACCTCTTGATTTCATCATTCTCCATAACAGAGCATAGATAGATTGGTCCATTCTATAGCGATGCACCTGGGGTCAGATCAATGGGGTTCTCGACTTGAAAATGTAGAGGCACCCCTAAAGGGGAGGCTAAGATTTCCTCGTACTCCTCCATGAACTTATACATCTATTGTTGTCATGCAGAAAGGCCCTATCTGGAGGTCGTGGCCACAGTCTTCTACTTTCCCTGAGGGCGGATCATTAGGAAAACAAATTTCCTGGTTTTGGCAATGCGCTTACTGAATTGTTTTGCAGTAACCAAAGAGATGGGTGTAGGCGATGCTATTTTCGGTATCCTGTACAGTTTATTGCCCAAAGTAATAATAACAGCACGAGGCTCGGACTCATACATAGCATGTCACTTCCACAAGTATGGTTGGCCTAATAATACATCAGAAACATCAAGAGGTAAAATATCACATAATACCTCATCTGTGAAGGGATTGATGTTGTAGGGAAGGCGACATTGTTATCTTACATGGAGGTCACGTCCTTGGTACAGCCACCCGATGGTGTATGTTTGTGGGTGTGTTGTGGTTGGCAAGCCCAGTCATTTCATGGCCTCTACTGAGATGAGGTTCTTCTGGCTCCCGCTATCGACAATGAATTGCAACTAGGAACCCTTTACCCACATCTGGGAATGGAAGAGGAGCTCTGCCTCCTCCGGATATTTTGGTTCCCTCTTCAGGATCTTTGTGGTGGAAATGGTGGCATTGGGCTCCACATCGATAATCTGATTCCCCTTGTCATTCCCCTTGTCGGGTTCTAATTCATATTCAGAGCCTGTGTCTGATTCAGAAGCCTTCAACTTGGCTACTAGTGATTGCTTGGCCTGACACTCACTTGTGTTGTGAGTGGATCTCTTATGGAACTCACACCACTTCCCTGTGTCCTTTTTTGTCTTCGCGATGTTGTTCTTTGCTTGCATATTTGGTGGGTTATCCTGGGCCACCCCACCTCGGCTTGGTCCTTTGTTCGGCGGTTTGGCGGTACCTTTCCCTTGCTTCTGATTCACAGACCCAAAGTCTCACTTCTTCTGTTTGAACGTCTGCTCAATCTTGGCAGCGTACTGGTATGCCGCACCAAGCGATGAGATCTTGAGGAAATCCATTTCCTCTTGAATGTATCTATGAAGACAGTTGTGGTACTTTAACACCAAATGTTTCTTCGAATCTTTGATACCCAACTTTGTGTGTAGGGTATGGAACAGATTCGTCAGCTCGTGCACATCTTGGTCCCTTTGTTGTCGCAGCGTAGTCCATTGTATGTATTTGTCCTCATAGCTCCCCACGGGATAATATTGTTCCTTAATGGCATCTTGAAAAGAATTCCAAGTGGGTACGACCGATAATATAGAGTGTTTCCCCTTGCCCTATTTCTCCCAATAGGTTTCCCACCAGCCCTTAACATGGCGGGCGACTTCAAGGAGTGCAATAATAATCTTTTCTCGGTCGGAAAAGTCATGAACTGAGAAATATCCTTCTAGCAGATTCAACCACCTATCAATTTCATATACATCCATTTGTCCCTCTAATATGGGAATGTCAAAGTTTACTTGTACCTTAAATGGAGTGACGCCTCCAAAGTGGTTGTTGGATGTAGATGCCCTGCCCGTGGGCAACCGTTGAAGGATCTGGGAAAAGTTGTCCATCATCGCATTCCTTTGTTTCTCGAGGGCCTCCTCGAGCAATAATTTGATAGGATATCCTGCTCCCTTATATTTCTTTTCTTTTCCCATGGGCGGCTGTCGAGGTTTGTGAGGCTGATCTTGCAATGGTTCAACCAGATCGAGCACTAACTCCTTATACCCCGATCTCGTTGGGGACATGCAAAGAAGGATCGAGAAAGAGCAGAATGCTTTGATACCACTGATCCAGATTTATGCAGGAACACAATGAAATACAAAAATAAGCATAAACGCAGAGGTGCAGTGGAAGTAAAACTTCATTTCATTAACAACAAATGACTGAAATATGCTTACAGACAGAATGGAAATAAAATAACTCGGGCGTTGGTAGCTTATCTCTGAGAAGAGATGTGGCGGCTACTGGCCTATGAAATCTGTGTTACAATGAGGCTCGAAGACATATATATTATTGAGAAACCATGGAAAACCCTAAACATCCAGAAACCTAACCCTAGGAGATGAAACGCCAGAATATCGGGTTGGTACATCAATTTCCCGAGGTTGTAACTTTGGCATACTATCTCCATTTGACGCACATGATACATCGTTATAAATCTCTATCCTAGGACTACACTACTGGCAGCGAATATCAAGTGTGTAATGGACTCATATTTGCCAGAGCATTCATGCCCAAAAAAACGTCATTTAGGGCTTCAAAACGGGTCAGTAAGTTCAGGACCCGAAAAATTGCTAAAAATAGTAAATTGTGCTACAATTAAGGAAACTGAAAAACTGAAAGAAACAATGGTGTGGGTCCANGGAATTAATCGTCCCCATTGCGTTGAGTTCCTCCATGAGATGAGGAAACTTCTGTTGAACTTTGTCCCTGGTGAGCCACTTGCCCTGGTGAAGGAGTTGGCCTGCTTTGATAACTCGATATAGATGGATCCTCTGTCGGTGGGTGTTCTTGATCTATGTGTCCATAATCCGACCAGTTGTGGCTTGTTCCAAACAATCTGGGTTTAACTCTGTTGTTGTGAGTTGTTATGCCATGTCGGATGTATCCAGTAGAGGTGGAAAGTAGGGCCGAAGGCGGTCCACATTGAACACTGGGTGCAGACCAAGGAATGGTGGAATTCTGATCTCAAAGTCATTGTCCCCTATAGCCTTGGTGATGGTGTATGGCCCATATCAGAGTTGGTGAATCTTGCGGTAGCGTCCAGCGAGGCGCTCCTTTTGCAAATGTAGCCACACTTTGTCGCCCACCTGAAAGTCGTCTGGCACCCGTTGTTGATCATGTCGCTGCTTGTACTTAGCATTGGCTATGTCCAAGATGTCATGAACCTATTGGAATATGTGCTCAATGCGCTCGATGAAGTTGTTTTCCTTGTTAGCCTCAGACTAGACATGGGTTGAATCTGCCTGACTAGTCGCAAATGGCATGGCTACGTCAATGGGACATAGTGGCTGGAATCCCAAGCCCACCTGAAAGGGGTTGTGGCTGGTTGAGCTATGGAGAGCTCATTTGTAGCTATGTTGTACATAGGGGAGGCTCTCATCCCATGTGCGTGGATTCTTTGAGTTGTACATGCACAGAATGTGTACAATCATCCGGTTGGCGACCTCTGTCTGGCCATCAGTTTGTGGATGGAAAGATATGGACTTGGTGAGCTTGGTGTCCAACATCAACCAGAGGTTGGACCAAAATTTTATTGAGGAACCTCTTGTCCCGATCTGAGATGATAGACTCTGGGATCCCAAAGTGTACCCACACTCGCTCAAAGAAGAGTTTAACAGTGTCTTCTACTGTGATATTCTTCTTGCAGGCCATCATAATGGACATCTTCGAGAATCTGTCGACGACCAAAAAAATAAAATCATTTCCATGCTTAGTAGAAGGAAGGCCTGACATGTAATCTATGGAGATGGATTCCCAAGGTTGACTAGGGGTGGGTAGCCTATTATAGAAGCCTTGCTTCTTGATGGTCGGTTTGGAAATGGCGCTAGAAGTGCATGACTTGATGTACTTCCCGACATCATCTTGAAGGTTCAGCCAATAGAAATACTTTTGCAGTACTGCCACGGTTTTCTCGACCCTAAAATTCTCAGTGACCCGACTGTAGTCCGCCTCCAAAATCATCTTGGTATGCTCGCTTGAAGGAACACAAATATACCCCAGGTGACATAGCATGGCATCCTGGAGATGAAAATTAGGAACTTGCTTACCCTCCAAGAGCATATTGTATGTGTGGCCAAATTCTTGATCACTTTTGTAGAGAAGCGGCCAATCGGGAGTCTCATGCTCACAAGAGTTGAGCATTGTGATTAGCGCCATGATAGGGGGTCGGCTGAGGCGATCTGCAACATTATTGGTGCTTCCTTTCTTGTACTTAATGTTCAAATGAGACTGTTGCAGGTATGTGGACCACTTCTGATGGCGATCGTTCTGCAACTTCCCTTGTGTCTATATGAACTTCAAGGTTCGATGGTCTGTGTGGATGATCATTTCCTTTCCCAAAATGTAATGTTTCCATTGTCGGCAAGCCTGCACAATGGAATACATCTCTTTATCATAAGTGGGATACTTTCGGACTGTGTCGGTAAGTTTCTCACTGTGATATGCCATTGGATGTCCCTATTGAGTAAGGACTGCCCTAATTTCATATTTGGAGGCATCTCTCTCGATCTCAAATGGTTGTTGCAAGTCTAGTAATGTGAGCACTGGTGCAGAGCAGAGACGATGCTTCAAATCGTCGAACACCTTCTGTTGAGATTCAGATAAAAATAATTTTGCTTTCGCTCCTCCCTTGGTGACCTTACTCAAGGCCCAAGTGATATGAGATAATCCTAGCACAAACCTTCGGTAGAAATTGGCAAGACCCAAAAATTTGCGGAGCTCTGTTAGGGTGGTTGGGGTTGGCCAATCCCGAATGACTTGTATCTTGGTCATATCCACATGCACCCCCCGCTCATTAATAATTCATCCCAAATACTGAACCTGGGTCATGCCAAAAGTGTACTTCTCATAATTGGCACACAACTTGTGTTTGCGCAGTATTTGGAGTACTTGTCGGATGTGGTGGAGGTGCTCCTCCCAAGTCTGGCTGAAGATCAAAATGTCATCCAAGTACACCACTACAAATGAGTTGGTGAATGGTCGCAAGATGTCTTCCATTAGTCTCATGAAGGTTGCAGGGGCATTTTTCAACCCGAAAGTCATGACCGGCCATTCGAAAAGGCCCTCCTTGGATTTGAAGGCAGTCTTCCACACATCAGAGGGTTCGATTGGTACCTGGTGATACCCAGACTTCAAGTCGATCTTGCTGAAATATTTTGCCCCCTTGAGTTGGTCCAGAAGGTCATCCATCCGTGGGATCGGTTTCCTATTCTAGATACTGATCCCTTTCAGTGCTTGATAGTCAATGCAGAGTCTCCAAGTCCCATCCTTCATCTGCACCAGCATGATCGGGCTCCCACAGGGCGAAGAACTCGGTTGGATGTGACCTTTCTGCAACAGCTCCTGAATCTACCTCTTGATTTTGTCATTCTCTAGAACAGAGCACTTATAGATTGGTCGATTGGGCAGTGACGCACCTGGGTTCAGATCGATGCGGTGCTTGACCTAACAATGTGGAGGCACCCCTATAGGGGAGGTGAAGATGTCCTCATACTCCTCCATGACCTTATCCATCTATTACTGTCGTGTAGAGGGGCCCTGTCTGGAGGTCATTTCCATAGTATTCTTCTCTCCCTCAGGGCAGATCATCAGGAAAACAAATTTCCTGGTTTTGGCAATGACCTTACTAAAAACAATTGTAGTAACAAAAGAGATGGTTGTAGGTGGTTCTATTTCCGGTATCCTGTACATCTTATTTCCCAAAGTAATAATAATAGCTCGAGGCCCAGACTCATACACAGCATGTCACTTCCACAAGTATGGTTGGCCTAATAATACATCAGAAACATCAAGAGGATCAATGTCACATAATACCTCATCCGTGAAGGTCTTGATGTTGTAGGGAAGGAGACATTGTTGGCTTACACGGAGGTCCCATCATTGGTGCAGTCACCTAATGGTGTATGGTTGTGGGTGTGTTGTGGTCGGAAAGCCCAGCCATTTCACAACCTCTGCTGAGATGAGGTTCTTCTAGCTCCCACTGTCGACAATGAATTGCAACTGGGAACACTTTACCCACATCTGGGAATGGAAGAGGCGCTCTGCCTCCTACAGATATTATGGTTCCTTCTTCTGGATCTTTGTGGTGGCAATGGTGGTGTTGGGCTCCGCATCGATAATATGCTTCCCCCTGTCATTCCCCTTGTCAGGTTCTTATTCAAAGTCAAAGCATGCGTCCAATTCAGAAGCCTTCAACTCGGCTACCAGTGATTGCTTGGCCCGACACTCACTTGTGTTGTGAGTGGAGCTCTTATGGAACTCACACGACTTCCCCGTGTCCTTTTTTCGCTTCGTGATGTTATTATTTTCTTGCATCTTTCACGAGTTGTCCTTGGCCACCCTGCCTTGGCTTGGTCCTTTGTTCGCCAGTTTGGCGGTACCTTTCCCTTGCTTCTGATTCACAGACCCAAAGTCTCACTTCTTCTGTTTGAACGTCTGCTCAATCTTGGCAGCATATCGGTATGTCGCACCAAGCAAGGAGATGTTGAGGAACTCCATTTCCTCCTAAATGTATCTATGAAGACAGTTGCGGTAATTTAACACCAAATGTTTCTCCGAAACTTTGATACCCAAATTTGTGCATAGGGTATAGAAAAGATTTGTCAGCTCATGCACATCTTGGTTCATTTATTGTCGCAGCGTAGTCCATTGTATGTATTTGTCCTCATAGCTCCCCATGGGATAATATTGTTCCTTGATGGTATCTCGGAAAGAATTCCAAGAGGGTGGGACCGAGAACTAAGAGGGTTACCCATCGCTCTGTTGCTCCCGGTAGGTTTCCCACCAGTCCTTGACATGGGGGCGGCTTTAAGGAGTGCAAAAATAATCCTTTCTTGATCGAAAAAGTCATGAACCGAGAAATATACCTTTAGTAGATTCAACCATCTATCAACGCCATCTGCATCTATTTGGCCGTCAAATATGGGAATGTCAAATTTTACTTGTACCTTAAAAGGAGTGGCACCTCCAGAGTGGTTATTGGATGTATATGCGCTGCTAGTGGGCAGTCATTGAAGGATCTAGGCAAAGTTGTCCATCATCGCGTTCCTTTGTTTCTCAAGGGCCTCCTTGAGCAATAATTTGATAGGATCTCCTGCTCCCTCATCTTTCGTTTCTTCCCCCATGGGCAGCCATCGAGGTTTGTGAGGCTGATCTTGCAACAGTTCAACTAGATCGAGCCCTAACTCCTTATACCCCGATCTCGTTGGGGACATGCAAAGAAGGATCAAGAAAGAGTAGACTGCTCTGATACCACTGATCCAGATTTATGCAGGAACACAATGAAATACAGAAATACACATAAATGCAGAGGTGCAGCAGAAGTAAAACTTCATTTCATTAACAGCAAATGACTGAAATATGCTTACAGACAGAATGGAAATAAAATAGCTCAGGCACTAGTAGCTAATATCTGAGAAGAGATGTGGCATATTATGGCCTATGAAATCTGTTTTACAATGAGGCTCGAAGGCCTATATATTATTGAGAAACCATGGAAAACCCTAAACATCCAGAAACCTAACCCTAGGAGATGAAACGCCAGAATATGGAGTTGGTACATCAATTTCCCAAGGTCGTAACTTTGGCATACTATCTCCATTTGACACACATGATACATCATTAGAAAGATATATTTGAGGACTACACTGCTAATAGAAAATATCAAGGCCAAAACACTGCTAACTGCTAAAAATAGTAAATTGTGCTACAATTAAGGAAACTGAAAAACCGAAAGAAACAATGGTGTGGGTCCAAGTGGAATAGGTGGGTGGCCAGCAATATCCACCTGGATCATTCCTCCCCCCTTAGGAAGCAATGGTCCCCATTGCATTAAGTTCCTCCATGAGATGAGGAAAATTCTACTGAACTTGGTCCCTGGTGAGCCACTTTCCCTGGTGAAGGAGTTGGCATGCTTTGAAAACTTGATATAGTTGGATCCTCTGCTGGCGGGTGTTCTTGATCTATGTGTCCATAATTCGATGAGTTGTGGCGTGTTCCAGGCAATCTGGGTTTAACTCTATTGGTGTGAGTTGTTCTGCCATGTCGGATGTGTCCAGTAGAGGTGGAAAGTAGGGCCGAAGGCGGTCCACATTGAACACTGGGTGCAGACCAAGGAATGGTGGAATGTTGAGGTCAATGGCATTCTCCCCTACAGCTTTGTTGATGGTGTATGGCCCATATCAGAGCGGGTGAATCGTGCAATAGGGTTCAGCGAGGTGCTCCTTTTGCAAATGTAGCCACACTTTGTCGCCCACCTGGAAGTTGTGTGGCACCCGATGTTGATCATGTCGTTGCTTGTACTTAGCATTGGCTCTGTCCAAGATATCATGAACCTGTTGATGGATGTGTTGAATGTGCTCGATGAAGTTGTTTTCCTTGTCAGCCTCAGACTGGACATGGGTTGAATCTACCATAGTAGCCACAAATGGCATGGCTACGTCAATGGGACATAATGGTTGGAATCCCAAGCCCACCTGAAAGGTGTTGTGGTTGGTTGAGCTATGGAGAGCTCATTTGTAGATGTGTTGTACATAGGGGAGGCTCTCATCCCATGTGTGTGGATGCTTTTAGTTGTACATGCGCAGAATGTGTACAATCATCTGGTTGGCGACCTCTATCTGGCCATCAATTTGTGGATGGAAAGATGTGGACTTGCTGAGCTTGGTATCTAGCATTGGCCAGAGGCTGGACCAAAATGTACTAAGGAACCTGTTGTCCCGATCTGAGATGATAGACTGTGGGATCCCAAAGTGTACCGACACTCGCTCAAAGAAGAGTTTAGTAGTGTCTTTTGCTGTGATATTCTTCTTGCAGGCCATCATAATGGACATCTTCGAGAATCTATCGATGACCACAAAAACATAGTCATTTCCATGCTTAGTAGAAGGAAGGCCCGACATGTGATCCATGGAGATGGATTCCCAAGGTTGATTAGGGGTGGGTAGCAGAGTATAGAGGCCTTGCTTCTTGATGGTCGGTTTGTAAATGGCGCAAGTAGTGCAGGACTTGATGTCGTCAAAGGTTTGGCCAATAGAAATACTTTTGCAGTACTTCCATGGTTTTCTTGACCCCAAAATGCCCAGCGACCCGACTATAGTACGCCTCCCAAATCATCTTGGCACGCTCACTTGAAGGAACACAAATATGTCCCAAGTGACATAGCATGGCATCCTGGAGGTGAAAATTAGGAACTTTCTTACCCTCCAAGAGCGTATTGTATGTGTGGCCGAATTCTGGATCACTTTTGTAGAGAAGCAGCCAATCGGGAGTCTCATGCCCACAAGAGTTGACCAGTATGGTTAGTGCCATGATAGGGGGTCGGTTGAGGAAATCTACAACATTATTGGTGCTTCCTTTCTTTTACTTAATGTTCAAATGAAATTTTTGCATGTATGTGGACCACTTTTAATGTCGATCGTTCTGCAACTTCCCTTGTTCTATATGAACTGCAAGGGTCAGTGGTCTGTGTGGATGATCGTTTCCTTTCCCAAAATGTAATTCTTCCGTTGTCGACAGGCCTACACAACGGAATACATCTCTTTATCATAATTGGGATACTTCCGAACTGTGTTGGAAAGTTTCTCACTATGATATGCCACTGGATGCCCCTGTTGAGCAAGGACTTCCCCAATAGCATAGTTGGAGGCATCTGTCTCAATCTCAAATGGTTGTTGCAAGTCTAGTAATGTGAGCACCAGTGCAGAGCAGAGATGATGCTTCAAATTTTTGAACGCCTTCTTTTGAGATTCAGACCAAAAGAATTTTTCTTTCACTCCTCCCTTGGTGACTTGACTCAAGGGCCAAGTGATATGAGAGAATCCTAACACAAACCTGCGGTAGAAATTGGCAAGACCCAAAAAGTTGTGGAGCTCTGTTAGGGTGGTTGGGGCTGGCCAATCTCAAATGACTTGGATCTTGGTCAGATCCACATGCACCCCCCGCTCATCAATAATGTATCCCAAATACTAAACCTGGGTCATGCCAAAAGTGCACTTCTCCAAATTGGCACACAACTTGTGTTGCCGCAGTGTTTGGAGGATTTGTCAAATGTGGTGGAGGTGCTCTTCCCAAGTTTGGTTGAATATCATAATGTCATCCAAGTACACCACTACAAAAGAGTTGATGAATGGTTGCAAGATGTCATCCATTAGTATCATGAAGGTTGTAGGGGCATTTGTCAACCCGAAAGGCATGACCAACCATTTGAAAAGGCCCTCCTTGGATTTGAAGGCAGTCTTCCACACATTAGAGGGTTCGATTTGTACCTGGTGATACCCAGACTTCAAGTCGATCTTGCTGAAATATTTTTCCCCCTTGAGTTGGTCCAAAAGGTCATCAATCTGTGGGATCAGGTACCTATTATGGACAGTGATCTTGTTCAATGCCCGATAGTCAATGCAGAGTCTCCAAGTCCCATCCTTCTTTTTCACCAGCATGATCAGGCTCCCACAGGGTGAAGAACTCGACCGGATGTGACCTTTCTGCAATAGCTCCTGAATCTTCCTCTTGATTTCGTCATTCTCCAAAATAGAGTGTCGATAGATTGGTCCATTGGGCAGAGACGCACCTCAGGTCAGATCGATGGTGTGCTTGACCTCACAATGTAGAGGCACCCCTACAGAGGAGGTGAAGATGTCCTCGTACTCCTCCATGACCTTATCCATCTGTTTCTTTCGTGCAGAGGGGCCCTGTCTGGAGGTCGTGGCTGCAGTCTTCTTCTTTCCCCGAGGGCGGATCATCAAGAAAACAAATTTCCTAGTTTTGGCAATGAGATTACTTCATTGTTTTGTAGTAACCAAAGAGATGGTTGTTGTTATCGAATAAATCGGTAGGTACGGAAACTAACAGATCTCCCTAGATCCACCTGGATCTAGAAAAAAACAGGACAGGACATGACTCTTTCTCTAAGTTGCAGTCATTGAATCTACTATTAAGAAGGAATGAGTGACATACCTTTATATCGCTTCCTTAGGTCTTTGTTGTTTCTGCTTTGCTTCAGTGCTCTTGTGAAATCAGGTCCAAGAAAACACAAACCAACCAAAGTGAAGATAGCAAAGTATATTCAATGTCAACCTATGCATATGATCAAGGCGTTATGCAATAAAATAAAAGTGATTTTATGGGAAAGGGACATGTTGTTGTATTATATTAAATGAAAGTAAAAGATACAACCAGATCGCCTTGATGTCGCAAGCTTCCTTTCAATGACCCTTGGTTCCAACACACAAACTTGCTCTACATTTGTATGAAGAAGATCCAATACAAATTAGTAGACCAAATAGAGTCCTTGAGCTTCTGTCCAAACAGAGTTCTTCACACAATTCTCTCACCAATTCTTCATTCAATCTTGCTTCACCTTTTCCATGAGAAACCTTTCAATATATAGGAGAAGGAGAGATGGTTAAATGGATTAGGATGATCCCACTAAATCTGAGAAGTCAGTAGGATGCCAACCATGTGAATGCCAACTCATTTTCTAGAAGATCCCCTTCTAGAAACTTCGTGACCTCTTCTCTTTTCCAAGCTTTGAAACAGGTTCGCACCCTACCTATAGAGCAGACTGTGAACAGTTTGTACCCTAAGTGTAGGTTTCCTGCGAGAATGAAGGATTTTCACACCCTGTAACATAGGCAGCCTGCGAAATCATCTTAAAAATGTGTTTTTGGGAAGAAGACAACAGTCACTTTTCTCAGGCAAAAAGTCCTTGTGGGAGACTGAATACATCACTTGTAGAGACATCACCAGAGTGACCAAAATAATGTGTAACAAAATGCCCCCCAAAGTATGAGGCTGGAACTTGCGACAGTCGAAATACTTTGTAAAATGAGTGTGTGTGTCAAAAACAAGGAGCGCACCTAATCGAAAACCTGTAAACAGCCAAGCATATGCAGAATATAATACCAGTTCTGAGGTAGGCATTCCTATGCTCAGATCACAAATGAATGGAATCATAAATGTAGGTCATGGCCACCAATCATACACCGTGGATCCATGTCGTCAAAAATGCTACATAGCTACCAGGAATACACTGTGGATCTATGTGAGAAGACTTGAATTAAGACATATCCATGTGACATACAAAGTGGATCTATGTGCCGATACAAATAATACATACTCCATCACAGCCTGGATCAAAAAGATGAGACCCAGGGTCTTCAATCCCGTCACCTGAAAGTACGAATCTAGCCATGCGATTACATGTGTTGAAGTCGAACATGGTAGAAACCACTTGATTTCCAGTCATTGATGAAAATTGTTAACAAGTGCGAGGGAAATCACCATTGATGTCAATGACTCCCAAGGTATTGAAGTACAATCCAAACGAATGCGAATGAATGAGTTGAAGTCGAGCACTCATTGGAATCTCTTGATCAGGAATCAATGATGTGAAACCCTTGTCGAAAGCAAAGAGACCTGCCATTAAGGCATGCAGGTTCCAAGGTACTAAATGATTTCTAAGTCTCGTTTTCGAATAATGGATTGGAGTCGATGAAACAAGACTCGTCACGGGAGGGCCTTGATGTATCCCCCATCAATGACACGAAATAAGTAACAGATTTTGAGGGTGAAACAAAGTATGAATACGGGTTGAAATGGACACAGGGAAGGCCGACATAGTAAGAATAAACAACTGTAGATGGCCGACTCAATAGAGGGCTCGTTCGAACATCGCTTGAACATATGAATGACACGACCAAGGACTTGGCAGCACTGACTCAAAGATGACCCAAGATATGACCTTGTAGCGAGTCGAACGAGAGACAAATGGATTTCCCAACCCGAATTCAAATGACGAATAGGGGGTGTCATGTTCAAGAGAGATGCTTACTGCCATTAATACGAATACGAAAACATATCCCTTTCCCAAAATTTCCCCCACCATCTTTGGCGAGTACCTCTTTATTTTTACACAAGCTTGAGGAGGATAGCATATGCCTGTCAATGTAAGTTCATCCTTTGGATGAGTCCCTCGGAGTATATTTAACGAACCCTAGGAAGGAGTGGTTTGGTCCCATTGCGGGTCTTTCGATGTTTTTTTAACGAGTCCAAGGAGAGAAAACTCGGGGGTTTTTCATGTTTTTAGAGTCTTAAAAACACTTAAAGAGAACTCTCCCAGTTCCTTTTTTGTAAAAGAGTTCGACGAGACCGAAAAAGTGATCAACTATCGCCCGTCGAATGTTTTCTTCAAATACTTTAACGAGCGTGAAAAGAACAAGATCGCTCAGCAATCTTTTCATTTTTATGGAGCGTGAAAAGAGCTTAAAGAATACTCCTTTACTATCGTCGTTTTCATGTTACCGTGACGAGTACAAAAAGACAAGAAAAAGTATACTCAGTTACGTTCTCACATATTTTCGAGTGCGAGAACAAACGAAGACTAAACTCTAGGTTTTTTCTAAAAAACCCTAAAAAAGTAGTCGTACATGCGACAAAAAGAAAAAAAACCCGTACCCCCTCATTCGGACTTCAAAGTTGTTATATCTGCAAAAAACCACACTCACAAGGCTATTAGGGTATTAGGTTCTATAAACAAAGCAATAAAAATAATATAAAAAATCAATAAAAAATAGTAAAAAGTGAATAAATATGGGTGAAAAGGACTTTTTACCATTTCATTGTTACTCTGCCAAAAACTTGTCCAACATACCTCATTTTCCCCCAAATTTCTTTTCTCGATTGCGGGAAGCACAAGCGATCATTCGGCGAATGGTTTCAGCCAACGAGGTAATCTCTTGATTCTCCAACTTTTCCACGGTTTATTTTTGGTTTTTATTGGCAATTTTTTGGGTTTTGAGTCCATTTTAGGGTCAGAACATGCGCCCAAGCATTCTTGCAGGTGGGATTTAGGGCACCTGCGAGAATCTCGCACTGTGCCAAAGGTCCACCTGCGGGGGCCGAAAAATAGATTTTAAAGTGAGGTTTTGCTCAATAAAAACTATGCAAGAGTTTAAAACAAGTTGTTAACTTCCCTCTCATGGCTCTTTTGCAGGTGTTTGACCATCATAATGTTGGAATGGAGAGAAAGAGAACATGAGAAGGACGATGCCATTGTCGGGAATGACCCGGGTACAGTTGTTGCCCTCCGAGATTGTGGCCTCTTGAAATTTTTCAGGATCCTGGGCATGAGAGCCCAACTTAGGTTGTTGGAATACCTGGTCCACATGTGGGATGTGGATCAATAGTTATTTCATGTGGGAGTCCATACGCTGACACTAGATATCGAGGATATCTATTTTCTGACAGGGTTGTCATGGCATGGATACCATGCTACTTTGACTTGAGGTAGAGGCGGCAGACTCCCTATGAGCGAGTACGTTCGCCAGTATTGTGTTCTCGAGGAAGAGAGAAGCAAGGGTAAGGTTGTCATTTGGGGGGTCCAAGATCTGACCCTATGGACCATCTTGTTTACTATTGCACGCATGGCTGGGAGCGTGGCTCCGCACATGGCTCTCCAGAGCTATTTCCAATACGCCATAGAGTGCATAGAGCCTCAGGTCTTCAACTGGTCGGATGCAGTTCTCCGCAGTATGAAGAGACAACTGACGAAGTGCAGAAAGGGTGACTTGAAGCAGTTTGGGTACGGGTCACTTTTGGTGTCATTCTTCCTCGAGAGGGTCCCACTGCTACAACTACAGGTTGATTGGGGTTTACTGGCCCCACATGATTCGAGGATGCTGAGGTGGTTTAACCTCATGGCTCGAAACGTAGCAAGGCCTAAAATCAATTATAATGATTCATTTTTTGACTGGTTGATGCCCCAGATGCTGATGATCGACGACTACACATATGATGGTTTGGATTTCTGAGGGGATCCGAATTTGGTCCTACGTGAGGATGCTCAGTGGGGTGACTTAGGTAAGAAGTACACATTTTGTTCTTTTTAAATGTTTTTTGCAAATTTTATCATATGAAATGTTTTTATGTTTATCCAAGAACTAATCAAAAAAATTCTTTTTGATGACACAGATGTGGGACCGTATCGACCTCCAAGAATGTCTCCCATTCAAAGGTGAGGAGAAGCGGCTCCAGTGGCAATATAAGATGCCGAAGACTACGAGACAATGGAACGGAACTTGGAGGGGTTGACCGCGGATGTCCCAGATATTGTTATTGGGGAGATCTCGAGACGTTACCAGTGCCATACTGTGGGCGTGTCTGAGTCTCTCAGTCAACTTCTTCATAGGGTAGCCCGAGCAGTTGTGTTTTATCATGAGCGTCATCTGTGATGCTATTTTCTAGAAGCTATGGGCTTCGTATTTTGAGATTTTGATCCTTGGACAGAAAATTTTTGTAAATACTTTTGATCGTTATATACATATATATGACTTCTACCAGCTTATTTTGTGTTGTGTTATACATGTGATGTGTGATTGGTTTATAAATGTCCCAAAAGTATGTCTAACACATAGTTATCTAAGGTGTCATGTCAATGTATTTAGACATCTAGGAATGTGTTGATATTCGATATAATCAAAATAACGTTCCAAGAGGCAAATTCGTAAATATACCCGTAATAAAGTAGGACTTCGGATAGCATAGACGTTACTTAACTGTAGTACTACTAGCTGCGAATCGAGTTGTATAACTAGGTGGTGGATATCAAGCAAAATAACATCAATCAAAAATTCGATGACAACGCTATATTCTTCAATATTATTGGTTGCACGACTGAGGCACACACCTCGTAGACTGATAAGTTCATTTGTAGGGGTGTAAATTTCCCATTCACCAGAATAAAGGTTCTGAGTACCATGGCTAGCGCCATCGGAAAAACCAATGTGGGGTGGCAAAGAATCCGACATCTGGAAACCAAGCACAATGCAAGATAAGCGGTCGAGGGCAGAGACCAAATAACGAAAAAGCATACTAAAGTAACAAAAAGTATGATACAATAAAATACAAGCACACATGCATAGGTGATCTTAAGCATAGTACTTCTTTAAGTACAACCCATTTCTGGGCTCACTCAAAGGGATACTGTCATAGTCCACCAACTCGTAAGCTCCTTTCTCCAAAACTCGTATGACGATATAAGGACCTTGCCACATAGCTTCAAATTTTCCGGCTCCTATCATATCTTGATATTGTTCGTAAAGGAGAACCAGATCACCTTCGGAGAAAATGTGTGGCTTGACATGTTTTTCATATTGGGCTTTGACGCATTTATTCTGGGCTTCTATAACTAGGGTGGCATTGCAACGTGTTTCGTCTAATTGCATGAGATACAACAGATGTTCTTCTTCAAAAGAAGTGTTTGGGAGAAGTTTGACGGCTAGTTTTAGGGAGGGTATCTCACATTCAATCGGCAAGATGGCTTCTAGACCATAGACTAACTAGAATGGTGTAAACCCGGTAGCCGACTTAACAGATGTCTGGTAAGCCCACAATGATGAAAACAACATTGTGTGCCAACTCGTTTTGTGAATGCCTATCATTCGTCAAAGCATGGTAATGAGGATTTTGTTTATTGCTTCAACTTGGCCGTTGGCTTGTGGGTAATAGGGTGTTGAGTTTTCATGGCGAAGACCCAACTTTTCAGTGAGTTCAAACATCATGAAGTTTCTAAAGTGGCTACCGTGGTCAGTAACAATAGCTTGAGGAACACCAAACTGAGAAATGATGTGATTGAATATAAATAATGTTGCAGTCCTTCCGGTATTGTCGAATTTTGGCATCGCTTCAACACATTTCATAAAATAATATACGGCTACAATAATGTATCCATTCCCCCCAGTTGAGTGAGGGTGACATGTTATGAAATCGATACCACATTTTGCAAAAGGACCAACGGAGACCACAGGGTGTAAAGGAGCAGGGTGTGATCATATTTTATTGTTGTAGGTTTGGAAAGCGTGGCATTTTTGGATGAAAAATATACAATCGATGAATAAAGAAGGCCAAAAATACCCTGCTCGTAAGATCTTCTGAGCAGTAGCATACCCAGACATGTGACCACCATAGGCTCTAGAAGGGTAGTCATTTAGGGATTTCTCGTCTTCGTCAAACGTGAGACATCGTCGAAAAACAGATTCAATCCCATGACGATAAAGAGTATCACCGAGGATAATATACTAACGGGCTTGGTAGCGTATTTGACGGCAGTGAGTGCTAGGAAAATTGGGCCGAAAAGTCTAGGTCTGGAGATATATGATGATATCTCCATACCAAAGGTCATCAGAACTAATCAGGAAAAGGGATTCATCGGGTAATGAATCTGCTGCTACATTTTCTATCTCAGAGCAGGGAAGGTCGCATATCAACTCGGCAAACACCAAGGATTTCTTGGACTTAGCGCGTTCGAATTCTAAGTCAAACTCCTAGAGTATTACGATCCATTTGGAGTATTCGCCCCCTAGCAATTGGCGTGTAAGAATGTGCTACATAGGGTTGCAGTTAGAAATTACCGTAGTCTTGCGAGAAAGGATATAGTGCCGGAAACGTTGAACAGCTTGGACAGCTACCAAGGCCAGTTTTTCAACATGTAAATACTTGGTTTCGGTAGTCGTGAGACTCCGACTCAAGTAATAGATGACATGTTCATCATGAGAATAATCCTCCTTGACAAGAACCATAACGATGGTATAGTCTGAGGCTGCGAGGTAAAGGAAATAATCCCGAATGTAATCAGGTGGGAAGAGTAGTGGGGTATGTGTCAAAGATAGTTTCAAAGATTCGAAAGCTTTGTTGGCAGTGGTATCCCATAAAAACTCAGAACCTTTCTTGAGCAGTCGCGTAAATCCAAGAGTTAGCTCAGCATAGTTTGGGATGAAATGACGGAAAAAATTTTCCTTCTCTTGCAAACTTTGTAACTGGCGAAGTGAGGAAGGAGGAGGGAGATTGAGAATCACCTCGACCTTCAAAGGATCTACCCTAATCCCTTGACATGAAACAATAAAGCCCAGAAGTCGGTCGGATTCTACGCAAAAAACACATTTGTGGGGATTCAAGCGTATATGGTAAAACCGACATCAAAGGAAAATGGCGCAGAGGTGTATTGGATGATCTACACGGTGCATGGAATGAGCAGGTAAGTCATTGAGATATGGTTGCACAATGTGCTTTATATCATGAAAGGCGTAAGACATAGCACGTTGAAAATTTGCACCGGTATTCTTTAAACCGAATGGAAGTTTCCGGTAGGCGAAAGTGCCCCAAGGACAAATAAAAGAGATCTTGTGTTGGTCTGCGAGAACGATATTGATTTGATTATATCTGGAGAAACCATCCATCAAAGAGAAGATTTCACTTTCGGCATAATCGTTGATGATCTGGTCAACAAAGGGGGTAGGAAAGTTGTCTTTAGGACAAGCTTTGTTAATTTCCCTATAATCAACGCACACGCGGATTGTGCCTTGTTTCTTGTCAATCAGAATAAGATTGGAAACCCAGTCAGTTAGAGCCACAGGGTAAATAAAGCCATCTTTGAGAAGTTTCTCAACTTCAAGCTTGATAGCAGCTGCTTTACATGGGTGGACCGGATGAAGTCATTGTCGGATGGGTTTAGTGCCCCGGTATGTCTTAATCTCATGTACCATGATATCGGGGTCAATCCCTGGCATTTCTTCATAGCTCCATGCGAAGACGTCACGAAATTCTTGGAAAAGAGACTTGTAGGTGACAACTTCATCATGGGAACACTAAGATCCGATATGCACATTTTCGACAACTCTAGGTTTTATGGATATGTCGAGGGGGATGGTGGGTGAGATATTACTTAAGTTCCCTTTGTAGAACATATCATGTGTAGACTTGAGAATGGTAGAAATGATGATAACAGTCGACGGAGTTGAGATTCGTTGGTGACCCTCAATGGTGTGTTGTTCCAGGAAGAGGATGGAACGATGATGTCCATCATCCCAAGGGGTATCTTCCATGGACATAATAGACATAATCATCTCGTCTATAGGAAAAATGACGTGGAATGGATCTGGAGATAAAGCACCAAGAGAGGGGGTAGAAGGGGTTGTCGATTGAATGGCTTGATAAGTGGATTCGACCGGACTCAAAGGCATTTTGTTTCCATAATGAAGATGATCGTCGGGGTTGGGTACCATCCATGGGTCGTAAGGCACAGGGTTTTCATGAACAGAGGTGGAGATCATGTTGATCAAGGTGAAAAACGGATGTGGAACATCGGGTGGTGGAATGGGGAAAGTACCCATCAAAGAGGAATCTTTGAGAAGACCCACACCGATGTTCTCATATCTAGGGGGGGGGTTTGCAATGAAAGGTACGTTGTCGGTACGTGCATCAGAGTGAAAGAAGTCCAATTGGTCTACGGTAACTACTTTTCCTTGATGTGGAAAATGCGTGACATGGAAAAGGTTGGACACAACTGCACGCATGGAATCGATCCAACTATGGCAAAGTAGAAGGTTGTAATCGAGAGGAGCGTCAAAGACTTCCACTTCAATGTTGACCATTTTTCCTTCTAACGTAATAGGCAACGAAGGGAGGACACTGTAAGGCTTAAAACTAGAGCCATTGAATTCTTTAAGCCTATTGTGGGATTCAGTTAAAGGAGGAGAGTCAATGTCTTTCCAGCAGGTAATAGACATGACACACGTCGAGGCACCCTCATCAATAACTATTCTACAAATGTCTTTTTCGGAGACAATAACTTGTATTTGGAATGCAAGTTGAGGGGGTAACCTTGGAATTTGATCTTCCAAGTCAAAAATTATTAAATTTGTATCCGTAGAGTCGATTCCACCAATAGATTTCAATAGTGCCTTCCGTTGTATAGGACAACTCTGAAGGACTTCAAGGGCTGACATCACAGATGGTGCTTGGGCCAGATCTTCGACAACACTGTATTTCTGGGCAGCACGTGCATGAGGATTGAAAGCCGATTTTTGAACAACACCCTTTGGGGGAGGGCGAAGAATTGTATCTAGGCTTGGTCATTCAAGATGAAGAGGACCGTTTGTAGGTGGAGTCATGTGAGATGGTTGGACCAACGAAAGAGGTATTGCATCAACCTTCTCTTCGGAGAAAGAATAATCTTTGGCTCAAGTGGTAAGTGTGATGTCATTCTTCTTTGAATCACCTGTACACATTAAGACATAGGATGTATTGGAGGGGGGATTTTGGTCATGAATGCCCAATTGGGCCTGTTGTTGAGAAGGGAAGGGTTGTGACAACACGGCTGGAGTGGGGGGTTGTGGGGTCCCTTGAAGGAACTTAGTAACCTCGGCCCGTCATGGACAATACTTAGTGTAGTGATCATCACCACAGATAAGACAAGGGTATCGGGGTTTGCGCTTATCCCTATCGTCAACAGGTGGTGTTTTGGTTTTCTCAGATGGTGAATTATTTTTATCCTCCTTGTTCTTACCCTTTCCTTTTTTGGATTTATTTTTGCCGGAAGGGGTAGATTGAACAGAGTTTACCTCAGAAGTCTTGCTGATGGGAGGGGTAGGAGACGGAGCACATTGAACATTAGAAGAAATGGATTTGGGGTTGTTGTTAGAGGTTTGGACAAAATGAGGTTGGGCATGGAAAGTTCCAATCACTCCGTCAGCAGCATGAGAAGCAGCGAAAGTAGTTGAAGTAGCAGAAGTAGAAGGATGAGGTGCGTCAGGGAGTAAGTCATAAAGAGTACATGTTTGTGAGTAAACAAGGTCGAGGTATTGAGCACGACTGATTGCAATTTCTTCTATGACAACTCCACCCATGGCGATGTCACGATCAATGTCATTCACAAATGATTTCGTGAACCACTCTGCCAACAACTGATCGGGAAGTTCGAGTTTGATGAGATGTTGTCTCCATTGCCACTCATGAATGTGATCAGAGATATGAGTGGCTTTGGTTTGTTTGAAAGAACTCAAAATTTCGGTTCTCGTTTCGTAATTGATTGGTAACTAGTAGTTGGTGAGGAAAGCCATAGTGAGGGTGTTGAAGTCGGTGAAGAAGCCTCGTGGTAATTCTATATACCACTTCGCAGCAGAACCTGTGAGGGTTCGCTGAAAAATGCGTAAACAAATAGAGTCATCCATCAAGGAGTTGGATGAGCACCAAAGGTGAAAAGTCATTACATTATTGTTTGGGTCCTCTCCCGGTTTACCATCAAATTTAGGGATGTCGAATGGTAGTTTGGTCGGTATGGCGGGCCATTGAGGAGAGTGACAGATCAGATCATTTAAAATCCTCGATAGATCAGGGAGGTCCAAGGTGGCTAAGAAGGGTAGTTGTCTATTCACATGTGGGTACTAGTGACTTTGGGGAGGGAGTCTCGTCGGTAGACTAGTGGGACCATAAGTAGTTTGCATATAATGCGAAGATTCGGGAAGATTCAGTTGTTGGTGTGGAGGTAGTTATTCATAGGGTTGTACCCTTGAACAGGGGCGTGGGGTTGGGCGTTCAAGCCCCAAATAGGATTGGACGTGCCTGGATATGGTTGGCCTATACTAGGGGGTATGAAGGAGCTAGCTTGAGGCTGTTGCCCCCCAGTCGAGGGAGGATTATGTTGAATAAGATAATTCCAATACTGGGCCAAGGATGGAGGTATGTTTTGTCCATAGGGAGGGGTCGGTGGGGGTTTCCCTCCAATCAGGGGTTGCGTCACGATTGGGATTTGTCCTGCAAAAGAGGACTGGGTTTGGCCTCTTTGGTGAAATTCTCCACCTATAGGAATCTGGTAATTAGGTGTGAAGGATGGGATGGTGCCACTAGAGTCAGTGCTTCCAGTAGAGGATGGAAGAGGTCCTCTGAAAGGGGGTCGTGGAAGTGTCGGAATGAAGCCGAGAACGAGATGGTGCCCAGAAGGAGTGGAAATGCCAGGAGTCCCAGATGAGATTTGTGTAGTAGCGGGAATAGAAGCATTCAATGCATGATATCTGGGCAGAAGTGTTGGGGTGAATCTAGGCAAAAGAAGTGTACCAATGGGGGCTTGGCTAGCCGTTGTAATCTTGGTGTGAGGACTAGTAGTATCTGGGACCATTGTGCAATGGACCGTTTTTAGAGGGATAGTCAAGATGTGGTTAGTTGGTGGAGCGTCTGTACCAAGAAAATAATAGGCAGTAGTAAAAGGTATTGTGTCTAGATCAGATGTTTTGGGCAGCTCAGGTGTGACCGTGATATCAATGCCTGCTCCTGAGACAAAGAGATCCCGTCTAAAAATGCCAGTAGTCCAAAAAGGATCTTGACCCTCAGGTTCTATGAAAGGTCCAGTTGGTAATCCAAAATACTGAACAACTATATCTCTAGAAAAATTCACTCGAACAATACGTCTCTCGGAGTCGGGAGGAAGTCGGAAGTCCTCTCGAGAATTGGTAATTCGGAATCGTTCTAAAGAGTTAGTTCTTTCCACTTGTGGAGTGGCAATGTCTTGGACTTCACTCTGTTGAGGAGAGCCCTCCAGTGAGTTAGTAGGCAAGGGTTGAGAACCTTCCAGATCTTCTGGGGGTAAGCCTTGCATTCTACGTGAACAGTGTGGAGGGTCAACTGCGATCGAGTTAGAATTTTACAAAAGAAATTCTATGGCCAACTTGGGTAAACAAACAGCATGCGCTAATAAAATCTAGGAAACCAAGCAAACAAGAACTTCTAATTCTGAAGTCACTAGTTGGTGATGAAATCCAACATCATGACAATGAGACAAGAAGGGGTTGGTCCAGGGTGGAAAAGTTATGTTGACGGCATGCTTAACAAAATTACACCCTGGTGCAAGCTCCCACACACAATCATGGGTATATCCTCCAAGGATCCCGAGTGAGTCTAGCCAACGTCGATTCCAGGTACCGTGAAGACTCACCCCTTCACAGTCACCTTGTGTAAGGCCCTAAGAAGATAGGTTACTAGGGTTACCACCAACAACAATGATGCCTGGGGGAACAGTCAACAGTCTGATCCGCACGCAAGGGCAGGGTATCTAGCCCAAAATCAGCTTGAGAGGCTTCCACTCATCATTGTGGGTATACCTTCAAGTGACCCCCGTAATATGTGCAATCTCTACACCGATATCAACAAAGCAGGGTGAGTAACTCTGTCAATCTCAATGCAACCTCAGGTTTGACCCTTATGTGAGAAGGGCTTCCCAGGAAAAAATGTTACAAATGGAATTTGACACTCCTTATCACAAGATACTATTGTGTGTTTTGTACTTCGGAGAGTGTGTCTCACTGCCTATTCCAAAGCTCTAGCCTAGCTAATGTTGGTGTAAAAGAGCCCTAGAAAAAGTTACTAGTTGAATTTTAAAGTTGCACAATATTATTAACGGTTGTTGTTACGCAAAAAGGTGGAAATGAAACTGATGTTGTGTGAGACTCTAACCCAACAATGCATAAATAGGGATGAATGATACAAATTTTTTGTTCGATGAATCATATTTACAGGAGGGAAAGAGGAGTTTTCTGGAACAATGTGAACTACGATGTATGATCTTCTCTGAAATGTAATATCAAACAATCATGAACAATGCAAATTCCCTATTCGTTCTCTTTTAATGCTTGAATGCCCATATTTTTCGAATAAAAGGTTGCTTAAAAAAAAATGTCTTTAATTTTTTATTAGAGACCAAGCAACAGGGATGGAACTAAGAAAAAGCAAGCAAGCAACGAAAAATAAATACACAATAAACACCCAAATTGATCTTTCAACGAAGATAAAAATAACAAACTAACAAGACCAGTCTCTTCAAATGCACATGGGTAACATTTTTCCAAGTAATAAGCAATTGAAAAGGACAATTAATCTCAACTTTTAATCCAATCAAAGGCTCCCAACCAAACAAGCACTCGGATTTGAGAATCAGAGATTATACCCTTGTTAAGAAAAGGTCAAGAGGTAAAAATTGAGAAAAAATGATCAAGAAGAGCTTTCGATTTCCGAAAACTAATCATTCATGAGATTTGAAGTCAAGAAACATTCAATCACTGGCCAGAGAAGTTCTTTCCAGACACACCAACCAAGTTGGGCATCTGAAGACACAAAAAACTTAATCCAAAATTTTTACAAGTGAATTTGCAGTCTGGCAGTGGGGTACAGTGCGAGAATTAAGGATTCTCACAGGCTAGACACAGGCAGATTGCGAGAATTTCTCACTGAACTGAACACTAGGGTGCGAACTTCAGTGATTCTCGCAGGCTACATAAAGGTGCAATGTTAGAAGTTTTGTAATCAAGCAAATTTTGGAAAAATGACAGAACTTTTGAGGGAACTTCTAGATCCAGGGAGTCTGTGAGGATCTCCTCAAGACTCGAAGATTGATTAGGAATGAAAAAGGGTAGGTCAAGAGCAAATGGCCACATAAAAACCACCAAAATGGGTTTGATCCCCAGTGGAGTCGCCAATTTTGTTATCGAATAAATCGGTAGGTGAAGACACTAACAGATCTCCCTAGATCCACCTAGATCTATAACAAAACAAGACAGGACATGACTCTTTCTCTAAGTTGCAGTCATTGAATCTACTACTAAGAAGGAATGAGTGACATACCTTTATATCGCTTCCTTAGGTCTCTGTTGTTCCTGTTTCACTCCGGTGCTCTTGTGAAATCAGGTCCAACACAACACAAACCAGCCAAAGTGAAGATAGCAAAGTATATTCAATGTCAACCTATGCATATGATCAAGGAGTTATGTAATAAAATAAGAGTGATTTTATGGGAAAGGGACATGTCGTTGTATTATATTAAATGAAAGTAAAAGATACAACCAGATCGCCTTAATGACGCAAGCTTCCTTTCAGTGACCCTTGGTTCCAACACACACACTTGCTCTACATTTGCATGAAGAAGATCCAATACAACTTGGTAGACCAAATAGAGTCCTCAAGATTCTGTCCAAACAGAGTTCTTCACACAATTCTCTCACCAATTCTTCATTCAATCTTGCTTCACCTTTTCCATGAGAAACCTTTCAATATATAGGAGAAGAAGAAATGGTTAAATGGATGAGGATGATCCCACTAAATCTGAGAAGTCAGTAGGATGCCAACCATGCGAATGCCAACTCATTTTCTAGAAGATTACCTTCTAGAACCTTCGTGACCTCTTCTCTTTTCCAAGCTTTGAAACAGGTTCGCACCCTACCTATAAAGCAAACTGCGAACAGCTTGCACCCTAAGTGTGGGTTGCCTGGAAGAATGAAGGATTTTTGCACGCTGTAACATAGGCAGCCTGCGAACTCATATTTAAAATGTGTTTTTGGGAAGAAGATAGCAGTCACTTTTCTCAGGCAAAAAGTCCTTATGGGAGCCTGAATACATCACTTATAGAGACATCACCAGAGTGACCAAAATAATGTGTAACAGTTGTAGGCGATGTTATTTCCAGTATCTTGTACAGCTTATTTCCCAAAGTAATAATAACAACATGAGGCCCAGACTCATACACAACATGTCGCTTCCACAAGTATTGTTGGTCTAATAATACATCAGAAACATCAAGAGGAGCAATGTCACATAATACCTCATCCATGAAGGGCTTGATGCTGTAGGGAATGAGACATTGTTGGCTTACACGGAGGTCACGTCCTTGGTGCAGCCACCCGATGGTGTATGGTTGTGGTCGTGTTGTGGTCAGCAAGCCCAGCCATTTCACGACCTCTTCTAAGATGAGATTCTTCTGGCTCCCACTATCGACAATGAATTGCAACTGGGAACCCTTTACCCACATTTGGGAATGGAAGAGGCGCTCCACCTCCTCTGGATATTCTGGTTTCTTGTTCTGGATCTTTGTGGTGGCAATGGTGGCGTTGGGCTCCGCATCGATAATCTACTTCCCCCTATCATTCCCCTTGTTGGGTTCTGATTCAGAGTAAGATCCTGCATCCGATTCAGAAGCCTTCAACTCGGCTACCGGTGATTGCTTGGCCCGACACTCACTTGTGTTGTGAGTGGAGCTCTTATGGAACTCACACCACTTCCCCGTGTCCTTTTTTGGCTTCGTGATGTTGTTCTTTGCTTGCGGCTTTCGCGGGTTGACCTAGGCCACCGTGCCTTGGCTTGGTCCTTTGTTCGACGGTTTGGCGGTACCTTTCCCTTGCTTCTAATTCGCAGACCCAAAGTCTCGCTTCTTCTATTTGAACTTCTGCTCAATCTTGGCAGCATACCGATATGCCGCACCAAGCGAGGAGATGTTGAGGAACTCCATTTCCTCCTGAATGTATCTATGAATACAGATGCAGTACTTTAACACCAAATGTTTCTCCGAATCTTTGATACCCAACTTTGTGCGTAGGGTATGGAACAGATTCGTCATCTCATGCACATCTTGGCCCCTTTGTTGTTGCAGCATAGTCCATTGTATGTATTTTTCCTCTTAGCTCCCCATGGGATAATATTGTTCCTTGATGGCATCTTGGAAATAATTCCAAGTGGGTGCGACTGAGAACAAAGAGGGTTCCCCCTCGCTCTGTTGCTCCCAGTAGGTTTCCCACCAGTCCTTGACATGGGGGGCGGCTTTAAGGAGTGCAAAAATAATCCTTTCTCGATCGAAAAAGTCATAAACTGAGAAATATCCTTCTAGCAGATTCAACCATCTATCAATGCCATCTACATCTATTTGGCCCTCAAATATGGGAATGTCAAAGTTTACTTGTACCTTAAAAGGAGTGGTGCCTCAAGAGTGGTTGTTGGATGTAGATGCGCTGTCGGTGGGCAGTCGTTGAAGGATCTGGGCAAAGTTGTCCATCATTGTGTTCCTTTGTTTCTCAAGGGTCTCCTCGAGCAATAATTTGATCGGATCTCCTGCTCCCTCATCTTTCTTTTCTTCCCCCATGGGCGGCCGTCGAGGTTTGTGAGGTTGATCTTGCAGCGGTTCAACCAGATCGAGCCCTAACTACTTATACCCCGATCTCGTTGGGGACATGAAAAGAAGGATCGGGAAAGAAAAGACTGCTCTGATACCACTGATTCGAATTTATGCAGGAAAACAATGAAATACAGAAATACACACAAACGTAGAGGTGTAGCGGAAGTAAAACTTCATTTCGTTAACAACAAATGACTGAAATATGCTTACAGACAGAATGGAAATAAAATAGCTCGGGCGCTGGTAGTTTATCTCTTAGAAGAGATGTGGTGGCTACTGGCCTATGAACTCTATGTTACAATGAGGCTCAAAGGCCTATATGTTATTGAGAAACCATGGAAAACCCTAAACATCCAAAAACCTAACCCTAGGAGATGAAACGCCAGAATATGGGGTTGGTACATCAATTTCCCGAGGCCGTAACTTTGGCATACTATATCCGTTTGACGCACATGATACATCGTTAGAAAGATCTATCCGAGGACTACACTATTGATAGCAAATATCGAGGCTAGAATAGAATCATATTCGCCCGAGCATTCATGCCCAAAAAACATCGTTTATGGCCTCAAAACGGCTCCGGAAGTTTAGGACCCGAAAAACTACTAAAAATAGTAAACTGTGCTACAATTAAGGAAACTAAAAAACCAAAAGAAACAATGGTGTGGGTCCAGGTGGAATAGGCAGGTGGCCACCAATATCCACCTGGATCATTCCTCCCCCCTTAGGAAGCAATGGTCCCCATTGCATTGAATTCCTCCATGAGATGAGGAAACGTGTGTTGAACTTGGTCCCTGGTGAGCCACTTGCCCTGGTGAAGGAGTTGGCCATCTTTGACAACTCGATATAGTTGGATCCTCTGCTAGTGGGTGTTCTTGATCTGTGTGTCCATAACCTGATCAGTTGTGGCTTGTTCCAGGCAATCTGGGTTTAACTCTATTGGTGTGAGTTGTTCTGCCATGTCAGATGTGTCCAATAGAGGTGGAAAGTAGGGTCAAAGGCGGTCCACATTGAACATTGGGTGTAGACCAAGAAATGGTGGAATGTTTAACTCAAAGGCATTGTCCTCTATAGCCTTGGTCATGGTGTATGGCCCATATCAGAGCGGGTGAATCTTGCAATAGGGTCCAGCAAGGCGCTCCTTTTGCAAATGTAGCCACACTTTGTCGACCACCTGGAACTTGTGTGGCACCTGATGTTGATCATGTTGCTGCTTGTACTTAGCATTGGCTCTGTCCAAGATGTCATGAACCTGTTGGCAGATGTGCTGAATGCGCTCGATGAAGTTGTTTTCCTTGTCAGCCTCAGAGTGGACATGGGCTGAATCTGCCTCAGTAGCCGCAAATGGCATGGCTACGTCAATGGGACATAGTGGCTGGAATCCCAAGCCCACCTGAAAGGGGTTTTGGCTGGTTAAGCCATGGAGAGCTCGGTTGTAGCTATGTTGTACATAGGGGAGGCTCTCATCCCACGTGTGTGGATGCTTTGAGTTGTACATGCGCAGAATGTGTACAATCCTTCGGTTGGCGACCTCTATCTGGCCATCAGTTTGCGGATGGAAAGCTGTGGACTTGGTGAGCTTGGTGTCCAGCATCGACCAGAGGCTGGACCAAAATGTA
This sequence comes from Picea engelmannii, assembly GCA_009831015.1. NCBI lineage: Eukaryota > Viridiplantae > Streptophyta > Pinopsida > Pinales > Pinaceae > Picea > Picea engelmannii. The sequence continues at coordinate 449,486 of ML783253.1, read as the reverse complement.
TTGAGGAACCTGTTGTCCCGATCTAAGATGATAGACAGTGGGATCCTAAAGTGTACCCACCCTCGCTCAGAGAAGAGTTTAGCAGTGTCTTCTACTATGATATTCTTCTTCCAGGCCATCATAATGGACATCTTCGAGAATCTGTCGACAACCACAAAAACACAGTCATTTCCATGCTTAGTAGAAGGAAGGCCCGACATGTAATCCATGGAGATGGATTCCCAAGGTCAACTAGGGGTGGGTAGCGGAGTATAGAGGCCTTGCTTCTTGATGGTCGGTTTGGCAATGGCACAAGCAGTGCAGGACTTGATGTACTTCCCGACATCCTGTCAAACGTTCGGGAATAGAAATACTTTTGCAGTACTCCCACAGTTTTCTCGACCCCAAAATTCCCAGCAACCCGACTGTAGTGCGCCTCTCAACTCATCTTGGTAGGATTTCTTGAAGGAACAAAAATATGTCCTAGGTGACATAGCATGGCATCCTGGAGGTGAAAATTAGGAACTTTCTTACCCTCTAAGAGCATATTGTATGTGTGGCCGAATTCTGGATCACTTTTGTACAGAAGCGACCAATCGGAAGTCTCGTGCCCACAAGAGTTGAGCACTGTGGTTAGCGCCATGATAGAGGGTCGGCTAAGGAAATCTGCAACATTATTGGTGCTTCCTTTCTTGTACTTAATGTTCAAATGAAACTGTTGCAGGTATGTGGACCACTTCTGATGGCGATCGTTCTGCAACTTCCCTTGTGTCTGTATGAATTGCAAGGGTCGGTGGTCTATGTGGATGATCATTTCCTTTCCCATAATGTAATGTTTCCATTGTTGGCAAGCCTACACAATGGAATACATCTCTTTATCATAAGTGGGATACTTCTGGACTGTGTCGGAAAGTTTCTCACTATGATATGCCACTAGATGCCTCTGTTGAGTAAGGGCTACCCCAATAGCATAGTCGGAGGCATCTGTCTCGATCTCAAATGGTTGTTGCAAGTATGGTAATGTGAGCACCGGTGCAGAGCAGAGACGATGGTTAAAATCGTCAAACACCTTCTATTGAGATTTATACCAAAAGATTTTTGCTTTCGCTCCTCCCTTGGTGACTTGACTCAAGGGCCAAGTGATAAGAGAGAATCATAACACAAACCTGCAGTAGAAATTGGCAAGACCCAAAAAGTTGCATATCTCTGTTAGGGTGGTTGGGGCTAGCCAATCCCGAATGACATGGATCTTGGCCGGATCCACATGCCCCCCCCGCCCATTAATAATGTATCCCAGATACTGAAACTGGGTCATGCTAAAAGTGCACTTCTCCAAATTGGCACATAACTTGTGCTGTCGCACTGTTTGGAGGAATTGTCGGATGTGGTGGAGGTGCTCTTCCCAAGTCTGGCTGAAGATCAGAATGCCATCCAAGTACACCACTATAAATGAGTTGGTGAATGGTCGCAATATGTCATCCATTAGTCTCATGAAGGTTGTAGGGGCATTCGTCAACCCGAAAGGCATGACCAGCCATTCAAAAAGGCCCTCCTTAGATTTGAAGACAGTCTTCCACACATCAAAGGGTTCGATTGGTACCTGGTGATACCCAGACTTCAAGTCGATCTTGCTGAAATATTTCGACCCCTTGAGTTGGTCCAGAAGGTCATCAATCCGTGGGATCGGTTACCTATTCCAGACAATGATCTTGTTCAGTGCCCGATAGTTAATGCAGAGTCTCCAAGTCCCATCCTTCTTCTGCACCAGCACGATCGGGCTCCCACTGGGCGAAGAACTCGGCAGGATGTGACCTTTCTGCAACAATTCCTGAATTTGCCTCTTGATTTCATCATTCTCCATAACAGAGCGCCAATGGATTGGTCCATTGGGCAGCGATGCACCTGGGGTCAAATCGATGGGGTGCTTGACCTGATAATGTAGAGGCACCCCTACAGAGGAGGTGAAGATGTCCTCGTAATCCTTCATGACCTTATCCATCTATTGTTTTCGTGCAGAGGGGCCCTGTCTGGAGGTCGTGGCTGCAGTCTTCTTCTTTCCCTCAGGGAGGATCATCAGGAAAAAAAAAAATTTGGTTTTGGAAATGAGCTTACTGCATTGTTTTGCAGTAACTAAAGAGATGGATGTAGGCGGTGCTATTTCCAGTATCCTGTACAACTTATTGCCCAAAGTAATAATAACAGCACGAGGCCCGAACTCATACATAGCACGTTGCTTCCACAAGTATTGTTGGCCAAATAATACATTAGAAACATCAAGAGGAGCAATGTCACATAATACCCCATTCGTGAAGGGCTTGATGTTGTAGGGAAGGCGACATTGTTGGCTTACGCTGAGGTCACGTCCTTGGTGTAGCCACCTGATGGTGTATGGTTGTGGGTGTGTTGTGGTCGGAAACCCATCCGTTTCACGACCTCTACTGAGATGAGGTTCTTCTGGCTCCCGCTATCAACAATGAATTGCAACTGGAAACCCTTTACCCACATCTGGGAATGGAAGAGGCTCTCTGCCTCCTCTGGATCTTATGGTTCATTCTTATGGATCTTTGTGGTGGCAATGGTGGCGTTGGGCTCTGCATCAATAATATGCTTCCCAATGTCATTCCCCTTGTCGGGTTCTAATTCAAAGTTGAAGCCTGCGTCCGATTCATAAGCCTTTAAGTCGGCTACCAGTGATTGCTTGGCCCGACACTCACTTGTGTTGTGAGTGGAGCTCTTATGGAACTCACACCACTTCCCCGTGCCCTTTTTTGGATTCGTGATGTTGTTCTTTGCTTGCAGATTTGGCGGGTTGTCCTGGGCCACCCCGCCTTGGCTTAGTCCTTTGTTCGCCGGATTGGCGGTACCTTTCCCTTGCTTCTGATTCGCAGACCCAAAGTCTCGCTTCTTCTGTTTGAACTTCTGCTCAATCTTGGCAGCATACCGGTATGCTGCACCAAGCGAGGAGATGTTGAGAAACTCCATTTCCTCCTGAATGTATCTATGAAGACAGTTGCGGTACTTTAAAACCAAATGTTTCTCCAAATTTTTGATACCCAACTTTGTGTGTAGGGTATGGAACAGATTCGTCAGCTCATGCACATCTTGGTCCCTTTATTGTCGCAACGTAGTCCATTGTATGTATTTATCCTCATAGCTCCCCATGGGATAATTTTGTTCCTTGATGGTGTCTCAGAAAGAATTCCAAGTGGGTGCGACCGAGAACAGAGAGGGTTCCCCCTCGCTCTGTTGCTCCCAGTAGGTTTCCCACCAGTCCTTGACATGGGGGGCAGCTTTAAGCAGTGCAAAAATAATCTTTTCTCTGTCGAAAAAGTCATGAACCGAGAAATATCCTTCTAGCAGATTCAACCATCTATCAACACCATCTGCATCTATTTGGCCCTCAAATATGGGAATGTCAAAGTTTACTTGTACCTTAAAAGGAGTGGCACCTCCAGAGTGGTTGTTGGATGTAGATGCGTTGTCGGTGGGCAGTTGTTGAAGGATCTGGGAAAAGTTATCCATCATCGCGTTCCTTTGTTTCTTGAGGGCCTCCTCGAGCAATAATTTGATAGGATATCCTGCTCCCTCATCTTTCTTTTCTTCCCCCATGGGCGGTCGTTGAGGTTTGCGAGGTTGATCTTGCAGCGGTTCAACTAGATCGAGCCCTAACTGCTTATACCCCGATCTCGTTCGGCACATGCAAAGAAGGATCGAGAAAGAGTAGATTGCTCTGATATCACTGATCTGTATTTATGCAGGAACACAATAAAATACAGAAATACACATAAACGCAGAGGTGCAGCGGAAGTAAAACTTCATTTCATTAACAACAAATGACTGAAATATGCTTACAGACAGAATGGAAATAAAATAGATCGGGCACTGGTAGCTTATCTCTGAGAAGAGATGTGGCGGCTACTGGCCTATGAACTTTATGTTACAATGAGGCTCGAAGGCCTATATATTATTGAGAAACCATGGAAAACCCTAAACATCCAAAAACCTAACCCTAGGAGATGAAATGCCAGAATATGGGGTTGGTACATCAATTTCCAGAGGACGTAACTTTGGCATACTATCTCCGTTTGACACACATGATATACCGTTAGAAAGATCTATCCAAGGAATACACTGCTGGCAGTGAATATCGAAGCCGAAATTTATTGATATTTGCTAGAGCATTCATGCCCAAAAAACGTCGTTTAGGGCCTCAAAACGGCTCTGGAAGTTCAGGACCCGAAAAACTGCTAAAAATAGTAAATTGTGCTAAAATTGAGGAAAATGGAAAACCGAAAGAAACAATGGTGTGGGTCCAAATGGAATAGGCGGGTGGCCACCAATATCCACCTGGATCATTCCTCCCCCCTTAGGAAACAATGGTTCCCATTGCATTGAGTTCCTCCATGAGATGAGGAAACTTCTATTGAACTTGGTCCATGGTGAGACACTTGCCCTGGTGAAGGAGTTTGCCTGCTTTGACAACTCGATATAGTTGGATCCTCTGTTGGCGGGTGTTCTTGATCTGTGTGTCCATAATCCGATCAGTTGTGGCTTGTTCCAGGCAATCTGGGTTTAACTTTGTTGGTGTGAGTTGTTCTGCCATGTCGGATGTGTCCATTAGAGGTGGAAAGTAGGGCCAAAGGCAGTCCACATTGAACACTAGGTGCAGACCAAGGAATGGTGGAATGCTGAGCTCAAAGGAATTGTCCCCTACAGCCTTGGTGATGGTGTATGGCCCATATCAGAGTGGGCGAATCTTGCGGTAGGGTCCAACGAGGCGCTCCTTTTGCAAATGTAGCCACACTTTGTCGCCCACCTGGTAGTTGTGTGGCACTCGATGTTGATGATGTCACTTCTTGTACTTAGCATTGGCTCTGTCCAAGATGTCATCAACCTATTGGTGGATGTGATGAATGCGCTCGATGAAGTTGTTTTCCTTGTCAGCCTCAGACTGAACATGGGCTGAATCTGCCTAAGTAGCCGCAAATGGCATGGCTACATCAATGGGACATAATGGTTGGAATCCCAAGCCCACCTAAAAGGGGATATGGTTGGTTGAGCATAGGGGAGGCTCTCATCCCATGTGTGTGGATGCTTTGAGTTGTACATGCGCAGAATGTGTACAAACATCCAGTTGGCGACCTCAGTCTGGCCATTAGTTTGCGGATGGAAAGCTGTGGAGTTGGTGATCTTGGTGTCCAACATCGACCAGAGGTTGGACCAAAATGTACTGAGGAACCTATTGTCCCAATCTGAGATGATAGACTGTGGGATCCCAAAGTGTACCCACACTCGCTCAAAGAAGATTTTAGCAGTGTCTTCTATTGTGATATTCTTCTTGCAGGCCATCATAATGGACATCTTCGAGAATATGTCGACGACCAAAAAAACACAGTCATTTCCATGCTTAGTAGAAGGAAGGCCTGACATGTAATCCATGGAGATGGATTCCCAAGGTCGACTAGGGGTGGGTAGCAAAGTATAGGGGCCTTGCTTCTTGATGGTCAGTTTGGCAATGGCGCAAGCAGTGCAGGACTTGATGTACTTCCCGACATCTTGTCGAAGGTTCGGCCAATAGAAATACTTTTGCAATACTGCCACGGTTTTCTCGACCCCGAAATGCCTAGCGACCCGACTGTATTGCGCCTCCCAAATCATCTTGGCACGCTCGCTTGAAGGAACACAAATATGTCCCAGGTGACATAGCATGGCATCCTGGAGGTGAAAATTAGGAACTTGATTAACCTCCAAGAGCGTATTGTATGTGTGGCCGAATTATGGATCACTTTTGTAGAGAAGTGGCCAATCGGAAGTCTCATGCCCGCAAGAGTTGAGCATTGTGGTTAGCACCATGATAGGGTGTCGGATGAGGCAATCTGCAACATTATTGATGCTTCCTTTCTTGTACTTAATGTTCAAATGAAACTGTTCCAGGTATGTGGACCACTTTTGATGGCGATCGTTCTACAACTTCCCTTATGTCTGTATGAATTGCAAGGGTCGGTGGTCTGTGTGGATGATCGTTTCCTTTCCCAAAATGTAATGCTTCCATTGTCGGCAAGACTACACAATGGAATACATCTCTTTATCATAAGTGGGATACTTTTGGACTGTGTCAGAAAGTTTCTCACTATGATATGCCACTGGATGCCCCTGTTGAGTAAGGATTGCCTCAATAGCATAGTCGGAGGCATCTATCTCGATCTCAAATGGTTGTTGCAAGTCTGGTAATGTGAGCATCGGTGCAGAGCAGAGACGATACTTAAAATCGTTGAACGACTTCTATTGAGATTCATACCAAAAGAATTTTGTTTTTGCTCCTCCCTTGGTGACTTGACTCAAGGGCCAAGTGATATGAGAGAATCCTAACACAAACTTGCGGTAGAAATTGGCAAGACCCAAAAAGTTGTGGAGCTTTGTTAGGGTGGTTGGGGCTGGCCAATCCCGAATGACTTGGATCTTGGTTGGATCCACATGCACCCCCCGCTCATCAATAATGTATCCCAGATACTGAACCTGGGTCATGCCAAAAATGCACTTCTCCAAATTGGCACACAACTTGTGTTGCCGCAGTGATTGGAGGACTTGTCAGATGTGGTGGAGGTGCTCTTCCCAAGTCTAGCTGAAGATCAGAATGTCATCCAAGTACACCACTACAAATGAGTTGGTGAATGGTTGCAAGATGTCGTCCATTAGTCTCATGAAGGTTGCAGGGGCATTCGTCAACCTGAAAGGCATGACCAACCATTCGAAAAGGCCCTCCTTGGATTTGAAGGTAGTCTTCCACACATCAGAGGGTTCGATTGGTACCTAGTGATACCCAGACTTCAAGTCGATCTTGCTGAAATATTTCTCCCCCTTGAGTTGGTCCAGAAGGTCATCAATCCATGGGATCGGGTACCTATTCCGGACAGTGATCTTGTTCAATGCCCGATAGTCAATGCATAGTCTCCAAGTCCCATCCTTCTTCTACACCAGCAAGATAGGGCTCCCACAGGGCGAAGAACTTGGCTGTATGTGACCTTTCTGCAACAGCTCCTGAATCTGCCTCTTGATTTCGTCATTTTCCATAACAAAGCGCCGATAGATTGGTCCATTGGGCAGCGACGCACCTGGGGTCATATCGATGGGGTGCTTGACCTGACAATGTAGAGGCACCCCTACAGTGGAGGTGAAGATGTCCTCATACTCCTCCACGACCTTATCCATCTGTTGTTGTCGTGCAAAGGGGCCCTATCTGGAGGTCATGGTCGCAGTCTTCTTCTTTCCCTGAGGGCGGATCATCAGGAAAACAAATTTCCTGGTTTTGGCAATGAGCTTACTGCATTGTTTTGTAGTAACCAAAGAGATGGTTGTAGGCGGTGCTATTTTCGTTATCCTGTACAACTTATTGCCCAAAGTAATAATAACAGCACGAGGCCCAGACTCATACACAACATGTCACTTCCACAAGTATGGTTGGCCTAATAATACATCAGAAACATCAAGAGGAGCAATGTTACATAATACCTCATCCGTGAAGGGCTTGATGTTGTAGGGAAGGCGACATTGTTGTCTTATGTGGAGGTCACGTCCTTGGTGTAGCCACCCGATGGTGTATGGTTGTGGGTGTGTTGTGGTCTGCAAGCCTAGCCGTTTCACGATCTCTACTGAGATGAGGTTCTTCTGGCTGCCGCTATCGACAATGAATTGCAACTGGGAACCCTTTACCCACATCTGGGAATGGAAGAGGTGCTCCGCCTCCTCTAGATCTTCTGGTTCCTTCTTCTGGATTTTTGTGGTGGCAACGATGGCATTGGGCTCTGCATCGATAATCTACTTCCCCCTGTCATTCCCCTTGTTAGGTTCTGATTCAGAGTCGAAGTCTGCATCCGATTCATAAGCCTTCAACTCGGCTACCAATGATTGCTTGGCCCGACACTCACTTGTGTTGTGAGTGGATCTCTTATGGAACTCACACCACTTCCCCGTGTCCTTTTTTGGCTTCGTGATGTTGTTCTTTGCTTGCAGCTTTGGCGGGTTGTCCTGGGCTGCCCCGCCTTGGCTTGGTCCTTTGTTCAGCAGTTTGGCGGTACCTTTCCCTTGCTTATGATTCGCAGACCCAAAGTCTCACTTCTTCTGTTTGAACTTCTGCTCAATCTTGGCAGCATACCAGTATGTCGCACCAAGCGAGGAGATGTTGAGGAACTCCATTTCCTCTTGAATGTATCTATGAAGACAGTTGTGGTACTTTAACACCAAATGTCTCTCCGAATCTTTGATACCCAACTTTGTGCATAGGGTATGGAACAGATTCATCAGCTCATGCACATCTTGGTCCCTTTGTTGTTGCAACGTAGTCCATTGTATGTATTTGTCCTCATAGCTCCCCACAGGATAATAGTGTGCCTTGATGGCATCTCAGAAAGAATTCCAAGTGGGTGCGACTGAGAACAGAGAGGGTTCCCCCTCGATCTGTTTCTCCCAGTAGGTTTCCCACTAGTCCTTGACATGGGGGACGACTTTAAGGAGTGCAAAAATAACTCTTTCTCGGTCGAAAAAGTCATGAACTGAGAAATATCCTTCTAGCAGATTCAACCATCTATCAACGCCATCTGCATCTATTTGGCCCTCAAATATGGGAATGCCAAAGTTTACTTGTACCTTAAAAGGAGTGGCGCATCCAGAGTGGATGTTGGATGTAGATGCGCTGCCAGTGGGCCGCTGTTGAAGGATCTAGGCAAAGTTGTCCATCATTGCATTCCTTTGTTTCTCGAGGGCCTCCTTGAGCAATAATTTGATAGGATCTCCTGCTCCCTCATCTTTCTTTTCTTCCCCTATGGGCGGTCGTGGAGGTTTGCGAGGCTGATCTTGCAGCCGTTCAACCAGATCGAGCCCTAACTCCTTATACCCTAATCTCGTTGGGGACATGCAAAGAAGGATCGAGAAAGAGCAAACTGCTCTGATACCACTGATCCAGATTTATACAACAACACAATGAAATACAGAAATACACATAAACGCAGAGGTGCAGTGGAAGTAAAACTTCATTTCATTAACAACAAATGACTGAAATATGCTTACAGACAGAATGGAAATAAAATAGCTCGGGTGTTGGTAGCTTATTTCTAAGAAGAGATGTGGTGGCTACTGGCTTATGAACTCTGTGTTACAATGAGGCTCGAAGGCCTATATATTATTGAGAAACCATGGAAAACCCTAAACATCCAAAAACCTAACCCTGGGAGATGAAACGCCAGAATATGGGGTTGGTACATCAATTTCCCGAGGTCGTAACTTTGGCATACTATCTCCGTTTGACACACATGATACATCGTTAGAAAGATCTATCCGAGGACTACACCGCTGACAACGAATATCAAGTCTGGAACGGATCGTATTTTCACAAGCATTCATGCCCAAAAAACGTCGTTTAGGACCTCAAAGCGTCTCCGAAAGTTCAGGACCCAAAAAACTGCTAAAAATAGTAAATTGTGCTACAATTAAGGAAACTGAAAAACCAAAAGAAACAAAGGTGTGGGTCCAGGTTGAATAGGCGGGTGGCCACCAATATCCACCTGGATCAATGAAATTTCTAGAGGCAGAACCTTCTAGTAAGTCTTATTACATTACACGTGTTCATATTATTACATAGGCCTTATTTACTAATGACGGCTTTTATTACACAACAAAACATATTATTCTATCTACTTGAGGGGTTAGGGAAGTCATGACCCTAACACTCCAACATAATCCTTGACGAACGTCACAATCAGACATACCCCGTGTTGTCGTCATCCAACATAACCCTTGACAAATGTCGCAATGTGACAGAATCCAACATAACCCTTCATGAACTTAGCAGTGTGACAAACATAACTCAATGTTGTAATGTGACAAACATAACCCAACATCATAATGTGACGAACATAATCCCTTGATGAACATAACAATCTAACATAACCCTTGACAAACATCGCAATATAACATATCCCTGGACATCGCAATCCAACATAACCCTTAACGAACATCATAATGTGTCACAATCCAACATAGCCCTTCATGAACATCGTAATGTGATGAACATAACATGACATTGCAATGGGCATGGTCATGGCCATGGTTAACCATAGATATTCATAGTCAACCATGGTCAACCATGGTCAAGGTCAACCATAGTCAACCAAAGTTAACCATACTCAACCATGATCAAGGTCAACCACAGTCAACTATGGTCAACCAAAGTTAACCATGGTCAAGGTTAACCATAGTCAACCATGGTCATGGTTATGTTCAACCATGGTCAAGGTTAACCATAGTCAACCATGGTCCACATAATCAACCATGGTCAAATGTGGTCAATTACAGTAAGTGAAGGTCAACCATAATGAACCCATAGTAAACCAAAGTCAACCATAGTTAACCATAGTAAACCAAAGTCAACCAAGGTCAATTAAAGGTAACCATGGTCAATTGTGGTTTACCATGTTCAACCATGGTCAACCAAAAGTACAACCATAATAAAACATGGTAAACCATGTCATCCATAGTTAACCATAATTAACATGGTTATCCATAGTCAACATACATAGTCACACATAATCAACCATGGCTAACCAAAGTCAACTACTGTGATTTACATCTGGACAAAATCTCTATTTTTTGTTGTTTAAATTGTATTTTTGAATGCATGATTCTATAAACTTAGCCACTCAAATCTTCAGATCCAACCATTCCTCATAGGATCTCCTACAAAATCAAACTAAAAAAATAAGAAAAACAACTAAAAGATAAAACGTTTAGACTACTCTATATTATAATTGTATATGGAATTGATTGAACAACCTCAAATATATTATACTAATGACATATAAAATAAAATTGAATTTTAAAATGATGGGTAAAATTTAAATATTCAGGTCATTAATGACATTTAATTTTATGAACCAGATATATTTTGATATATTAATGACATCTAAAATAAAATTGAATTTTAAAATAATGGGTAACATTAGAATATACACGTCATTAATAACATTCAATTTTCTGAATTAGATGTATTTTAACTTGTAAAAGCGTATATGTTGGCCATTTCACCACTAAAACTCAACCCTGGGTGTACTCTCGAGAAAAATCTGCTAAGATTTGAGAGAAGATTCCACTCCACTGTTTGTAGAACAATGATATTTCTGGCTCGATTGACACGTGAACGGTGAATATATTTCAGATTTAAGAACGAAACATCAGTTTCTGGTGGATTTCACAGAAGATTTGATTCATT
>ML783253.1:381398-396159 GCA_009831015.1 Picea engelmannii | reverse complement strand
GGCGGTGTTGTCACCGAAGAGCAGGCTATTAGTCGTGCTCAGTATCTAGATCTCGTTTATTCGCAAACGGGAACCTTGTATGATTTATTACCTGATTTACCTCGTCCTGGTACTTCTACTACTTCTACTGCTCCGGCTGCCTCACATGCAGTTGATGGTGTGATTGGTTCCACTCATAGCCACGCACATTCCGTTTCATCTACAACCCCGAAATCCAATTCTTCTAATGTGCAAAGTGCTCCGTCTCCTGCTCCTCCCGCCAGTAAAACCTCTGAAGTGAACGCTGTTCAATCTACACCGACCGGTAAGAATAAGTCTAGAAAAGGGAGAGGAAAGAATAAGGAGGGTAAAAACAATAATCTGAATGAGCAAACCAAATCTCCTTTTGTTGATGACCGGGATAAGCGCAAACCATGCTACCCATGCCTTATCTGTGGTGACGATCACTACACGAAGGATTGTTCGAGATGTGCCGAGGTTAACAAATTCCTTCAAGGAACACCCAAGCCCTCTACACTGACAGTCTTGTCTCAACCCTTCCCGTCTCAACAATAGGCTTCGTTGGTCATTCACGACCAACCTTCTACTTCTACATCTTCTTATGTTTTGATGTGCACCGATGATTCCAAGAAAAACAATGTTGCGCTCACCACTAGAGCTAAAGACTATACTCCTTCTAAGGAGAAGGTTGACGACTTACCCCCTGATTTGGTCCAGCCTTCTCCACCGAATCCACCCACAAACGGTCCTCTTCATCTCGAACGGCCGAACCTTGATACAGTTATAAGACCACCCCCGAAAGGTGTCGTGAAGAAGTCGGCATTCAATCCTCATGCTCGGGCAGCCCAGAACTATAGCATTGTCGAAGATCTGGCCCAAGCACCCTCAGCGATGTCTGCCCTGGAAGTCCTTCAGTCTTGTCCTGCACAACGCAGGGTGCTATTGAAAGCTATAGGTGGTATTGATCCAACGGATGAGAATCTGATAGTCTTTAACTTGGAAGATCATATTCCAAGGCTACCCCCACAACTTGCATTTCAAATCCAAGTTGTGGTCTCCGACAAGAGTATTTGTCGAACCGTTGTTGACGAGGGTGCCTCTACGTGCGTAATGTCTTTTTCTTGTTGGAAAGCCATTGGCTCCCCCCCGTTAAACGAATCACAAAACACTTTGCGAGCCTTCAATGGATCTGGTTTTAAACCTTATGGTGTTCTACCTTCGTTGCCTGTCACTCTGGAAGGTAAGACCGTCCAGTTGGAAGTGGAAGTTTTTGATACTCCTCTAGATTATAATCTTCTACTTGGTCGAAGTTGGGTCGACTCTATGCGTGCTGTCGTGTCAACCCTTTTCCGTGTCTTACGATTTCCTCACCAGGGAAAAGTGGTTACTGTCGATCAACTTTCCTTCTTTAATGCCGATACTCGCACGGGCAACGTGTCGTTCATAGCCAACACCCCTACAGGTTATGAGAATGTTGGAGTCGGTCTTTTAAAAGACTCGTCGTTAATGGGTATTTTCCCCATACCACCACCACCCAATATTCCAAGCCTGTCAGTTGCTTCCATTCATATGATCTCTACTGTGCCTCATGAAGTTCCTATGTCTGTTGACCCTTGGATAGTCCCTGATCCTGGAGATCATGTCCATTTCGACAACGTAATGCCGTTAAGTCCGGTTGAGTCGGCTTATCAAACCATTCAATCGACATCCCTTACTTTTTCTTCTTTTGACGAGTTGTCTCCTGATCCTTTCCGTGTCATCTTTCCCACTGACGAGATGATCATGTCCGTCATGGAAGACACCCCTTGGGACGATGGGCATCATCGTTCCATTTTGTTTCTGGAACAACAAACTCTTGAGAATTATCAGCGGATTTCGACTCCGTCGATCGTTGTTGTTATATCTGCGATTTACCAATCCACACGAGATGTGTTTGCAGAATGGAACCTCAGTAACATTTCGCCCATGATACCCATAGATATTTCAGTGAAACTTGGGATCGTTGAGAACGTTCATATTGGAGCTTCGTGTTCTCTTGAAGAAATTGTCACTTATACTTCATTATTCAAAGAATTTCGTGACATCTTTGCGTGGAGTTACGAAGAGATGCCGGGCATTGACCATGCTATTGTCGTTCATGAGATTAAGACATACCCTGGAGCTAAACCAGTCCTGCAGCGCCTCCGTCCTGTCCATCCACGTAAAGCGACAACTATTAAACTCGAAGTTGAAAAACTTCTTAAAGCCGGTTTTATTTACCCCGTGGCATTGACAGAGTGGGTTTCCAACCCCGTACCGATTGATAAAAAGGGTGGTAGTATACACGTTTGTGTTGATTATCGAGATATCAACAAGGCTTGTCCAAAGGACAATTTTCCAACCCCTTTCGTTGACCAGATCGTCGATGACTATGCCAGTAGTGAAATCTTTTCCCTTATGGATGGATTTTCCGGCTATAATCAAATCAATATCGCTCCTGAGGACCAACATAAAATGGATTTTATTTGTCCTTGGGGTACTTTCGCTTACAGAAAACTACCTTTCGGTCTAAAGAACACAGGTGCTACGTTCCAACGTGCTATGTCTTACGCATTTCACGATATCAAGCATATTGTTCAACCTTATTTGGACGATTTTCCAGCTCACTCTTTATGTCGAGTCGATCACCCTAAACATCTTCGAGCAATTTTCGTTCGTTGTCGATTTTATCGCATTCGCCTGAATCCTCATAAATGTGTCTTCTGCGTAGAATCCGACCGTCTCCTCGGTTTCATTGCTTCATGCCATGGGATCTGGGTAGATCCTATCAACGTCGAGGCAATTCTTAATCTCCCTCCTCCTTCTTCTTTGCATCAGTTACAAAGTTTGCAGGGAAAGAAAACTTTCTTCGTTGTTTCATCCCGAATTACGCCAAGATTACTCGAGGTTTCACACGTATTCTAAAGAAATATTCAGAGTTTGTCTGGGATACGTTTGCTCACCACGCTTTTGAGGCTTTAAAGTTATCCCTCACAAAAGCTCCTCTTCTTTTTCCTCTAGATTATAGTCGAGATTACTTTCTTTATCTAGCTGCGTCTGAGTATACTATTGGCATGGTCCTCGTTCAAGAGGATGATAACCACGATGAACATGTTATCTATTACTTGAGTAGAAGTTTATCCTCCACGGAAATCAAGTACCAACATGTTGAGAAGCTGGCCTTGGCTGTTGTACAAGCAGTCCAACGTTTCCGTCATTATATTCTCTCCAGGAAGACTACAGTGATTTCCCACTGTAACCCCATGCAACATATATTGACACGTTAATTGCTGAGGGGCAAGTACTCCAAGTGGATTGTTATTCTCCAGGATTTCGATTTGGAATTCAATCACGCCATGTCGAAGAAATCTCTAGTTTTCGCTGAGTTAATTTGTGATTTTCCCCACACTGCCACGGAAAAGGTAGCAGTTGATTCGTTACCCGACGAGTCCCTTTTCCTTATCAGTACCTACGATATTTGGTACAGAGATATCATTATATATCTCCAAACTCAAACTTTCTGGCTTGCTTTGTCTAGTAATGAATGACGTCGTGTCCGCTATCAAGCACGTCATTATATTATCCTCGGCGATACTCTTTATCGTCGAGGCATTGACTCTGTCTTTCGGCGTTGTTTGACTTTTGACGAAGCTGAGAAAGCTTTGAATGAATGCCATTCAGGAGCATGTGGCGGTCATATGTCTAGGTATGCTACTGCCCAGAAGATCTTACGTGCAGGTTACTTTTGGCCTTCCCTATTCACCGACTGCATTACTGCTGTTCAGAAGTGTCATGCCTGCCAAACTTATAATCAGAAGATTCATTCGCATCCTGCTCCCCTTCATCCTGTAGTCTCAGTAGGTCCTTTTGCTAAATGGGGCACTGATTTCATGACATGTCACCCTCACTCGGCCGGGGGGCATGGTTACATTATTGTAGCTGTTGATTATTTCACAAAGTGGGCTGAGCCGATGCCGACATTCGATAATACTGGGAAGACTGCAGCCTTATTCCTTTTCAACCATGTCATCACTCGTTTTGGTGTTCCTCAAGCTATCGTTACTGATCACGGTAGTCATTTTAGAAATAATATGATGTCTAAACTTACAAAGAAGTTGGGCCTTCGTCATGATAGCTCAATGCCCTATTATCCACAGGCCAATGGCCAGGTCGAAGCTATCAATAAGGTTCTTATAACTATGATTCGACGGATGATAGGAATCCATAAAACCAGCTGGCACACGATGTTTTTTTCAGCATTGTGGGCGTATCGAACATCTGTTAAGTCTGCCATAGGATTCACGCCTTTTTGATTAGTTTATGGCATGGAAGCCATTCTGCCAATAGAATGTGAGATACCGTCTTTGAAGCTAGCTGTAGAGATTTTACCTAATACTTCTACCGAAGAGGAACGTCTGTTGTATTTGATGCGATTAGACGAGACTCGCCATGACGCTACCCTTGTAATAGAAGCCCAGAAAAAACGTGTTAAGGCACAGTATGACAAGCATGTCAGACCTCGTGTCTTCTCTGAAGGAGATCTTGTTCTTCTTTATGAACAAGATAAAGATGTCCTAGGAGATGGGAAATTCGAACCAATGTGGTGTGGTCCCTATATTGTCAACAAAGTGTTGGAAAAAGGAGCATATGAACTAGTGGACTATGATGGTGTGCCTTTGAGTGAACCCAGGAATGGGTTGTACTTGAAGAAGTACTACGCATAAGTCATTTGTGCATGAGTACTTGTATTTTATGTATCATACTGCGTGTGTGTGTTACTTTAGTTTTTCTTTTGACGTTATTTGGTCTCTACCCTTACGTGACGTTGTGTTTGTTTGCCAGATGTCGGAGTTTTCGCCACCTTATATTGGCTTCGCTGATGGTGCTAGCCGTAGTACCCGGAACCTAGCTTCCGCTGCTTGGGCAATCTATGCCCCAACAAACGAACTCATATCTCTACGAGGTATATGTCTTGGACGAGAAACCAACAACATTGCAGAGTATAGCGCTGTGGTTGAATTACTGGTTGATGCTATCTCTCTTGGGATTCATCATTTGGTTGTTCGACTGGACTCGCAGTTGGTAGTACTGTAGCTCAGTAATGTATATTCTATTCGAAGCCCTACTCTATTAAGGATATACTTGCGGATTCGCCTCTTGGAACGACATTTTGATTACATAGAATATCAACACATTCCGAGAAGTCTTAATACATTGATAGATGCTTTAGCTAATTATGTATTAGACAGACATTTAAATCACTTATAAAATCAAACACATTAAATTGTACACAAATGTAAAGTAAGCCGGTAGATCCCATGTATATATAACGATCAAAGTTTGTTTTTTACAAAATGTGTCCGAAGACCAAAATATCAAAAATGAAGCTCCTGGCTTCTACAAAAAGTGACATCACTAATGATGTTCACGATAGCATGCTAAGGTCCTAGCAACTCTATGGAGAAAATGACCGATAGAGGCAGAGACTCCCACAGTGTGACGTTGATCGCGTCGTGGGATCTCCTCCAGAGGCATCTCTGGAACATCAGCCATCAAACCCTCTAAGTTTTGCTCCACTGTAAGATAGTCCTTGGCATACTAGGGGATTGGAACTGCTGCTTCTCCTCGACGCTGGATAGGAGAACTACCAGCTGGTATATATGCCCCAACATCTGTGTTATCAAACAAGATTTTGGTGTTAGTCTTCGGATAAAATCATAAAACCAAAAACATTGAATATGATGAAAATACAAAAACATCTAAAAAGATAAAAGTTGGTGTACTTCTTACCAATATTTCCCCACTGTGTGTCTTCAGGAAGGACAAGGTCAGGATCACTGCGAAAGTCCAAACCAACATACGCATAATCCTCTATCATCAAAACCTGGCCTTGGAGCCAGTCAAAGAAGCGATCGTCATACCTGACGATCGGTCCTGTGACATGTCTAGCCATGAGTTGGCACCATCGTAACATCCGTGGATCCCTGGGACCTGAAAAGTGCCAATCAACCTGAAGCCTATACACTGGGACCCTCTCAGAGAAGAAAGACACCAACAATGATCCATAACCAAACTGCTTTAGATCTCCATGCCTGCTTTTGGTTAGTTGTTTCTTGAGGTTGCGTAACACTACGTTAGCCCAGTTGAAGACCCGAGGCTCGACACACTCGAGGGCATACTGAAAGTAGATCTGTAGAGCCATATGCGTGGCAACACTGCCTGCCATCCGAGCTATAGTAAAGAGAATGGTACGGAGAGTTATATCAGTAACTCCCCAAATCACCACTTTCGCTTTTTGTCGTTCAGCCTCTGGCACGCAATACTCTCGGCAATACTCACTCATTTTCATACCACCCCTGCGGTTACCAGTCAAACTGACATAATAACCCCGTCGTGACAATCCGATCAGGAAATAGATATCCTCAATATCAATCATCAATGTGTGATCACCGACATTAAAAACCTGCTGATCCAGATCCCACATCCAGACTAAATGTTCCAACGATCGGACTTGGGCTCTCATGCCCGATATGCGGAAATACTTTAGGAGACCACAATCTCTTAAAGCGGCAATGGTTTGAGGATGATTTTCGACGGTGGAATTATCATCCTTGTGTTCTCTTTCCCTCCATTCGAGCACCATTGTGATAGTTATTAACCTGCATAACAACCATGTGAAGCTAGTTAATGATTTGAAACATGAGAAAGATTGGTTTTATTGGCTAAATATTATATAAATTTTTGGAATCTGCACTGTTCGCAGGTGGCTTTAGTACACAGTGAGAACTTCTCGCACTGTAGCTCAAGCCCACCTGCGGGAATGAGAACTTCTCATAGGCCCCGTATGGGCAGCCTGCGAGAATCCTCATTCACGCATAAGGTTTCAAAACCAACTCAAAAACTTGGAATTTAACTACTAAAATCATAAAATTAAACCATGAAGAGCTAGGGAATTGATAACTCACCAATCTGATCCAGATGGTTCGTGAAATGATGCACCGAAGCTCCTAGAAATCGACGTTGAAGATCGGAGGTAAAATGGAAGTTTTTGCACTATAATGGTAAATGGGTAAAACATATGGTAAAAATGAATGGTAAATTTGTTTTATTTACTTTTTACTATAGTAAAAGTGGATTTTTCATATTTATTCACTCTTTTACCCTAATTTCTAATACGAAAGTGAGTAAAATGATTTGCAGGTACCCAATGCAGATGATTATGGACAAAAAACTTTTGCGATATGATGTGTTTTGTTTGTTTCCTATGGTTTTTCTCAAGTGTCTTTTATCCGTTCTTGCACTGGCGAAAAACCTAGACCGTGATCGAGCGTTGTTTTATCCCTTTTCCGGGCTCGATATGGTTACACGAAAAAGGAACCCCCCTGGAGTTAACTTTAAGATCTTTTCACGACTCTCTAAATATGAAAAGATTGCCGAGTGATCTTGCTCTTTTCAAACTCATTAAAGTATTTGAAGTTACGCGTCCTTCAAGCGATAGTTTAACCCTTTTTCAGTCTCGTTGGACTACTGTACGAAAAAGGCACTGAGAGAGTTCTCTTTTGAGTGTTTTTCCAAACTCTATAATCTTGAAAAACCTTTGAGTTTTCTATCTATGGACTCGTTAAACAAACATTGACTGACCCGTAATGGGACCGAACCACTCCTTCTTAGGGTTCGTTAAAAATACTCCGAGGGATTCGTCCGAAGGATGAGCTTATATCAACAAGCATATGTGATCCTCTTCAATCTTGCATAAAAATAAAGAGGTACTTGCCAGAAATGGTGGGGGAAAAATTTGGGAAAGGGATATGTTTCATCTTTGTATTAATTAGCAATAAGTGTCGCTCTTGAACATGACACCCCCTATTCATCATTTGAAGCCGGTTTGGGAAATCCATTTGTCTCTCATTCGATTCAATAACAAGGTATTTTCATGTGTCGTCTTTGGTTCAATGCTGCCAAATCATTGGTCGTGTCATCCATATGTTCAAGAGCAGTCCAAACCTCTATTTTGAGTCGGCCATCTGCAGTTATCCATCCTCTTCGTGTCGGCCTTCCCTGTGTCCAAAGTCCAATTGCTACATACTCTGTTTCACTTAAAAACTCTGTTACTCATTTCGTGTCACTGATGAGGGATACATCAAGGCCCTCCTGTGACAAGTCTTGTTCTGTCGACTTCAGCACATTATCCGGAATTAAGACTTAGAAATTATTTAGTACCTTGAAGCTTGCATGCCTCAATGGCAAGTTTCTTGCTTTCGACAGTGGGTTTACATTATTGACCCCTGATCGAGAGATTCCGTTGAGTGTTCGACATCAACTCATTTATTCACAGTCGATGGATTGTACTATAGTACCTTGGGGGTCATTGGCATTAATGGTGATTTCCCTCGCACTTGTTAACAGTATACATCAATGAACGGTAATCAAGTGGTTTCTACCATGTTCGACTTCGACACATGTAATCACATGGTCAGATTCGTACTTTGGGCGATGAGATTGAAGACCCTGGATATTGTCTTTGTGATCCAGGTTGCGATGGAGTATGCATGATTTGCGACACATAGATCCACTGTGTATGTTTCATGGCTATGTCGTCTTGACTGAAAATTTTTCGCGCAGATCCACAGTGTATTCAGGTGGCTGTGCTATATATTGACGGTATGGATCCACAGTGTATGATGACCTTTGTTTATGATGTCATCAGTCTATGATCTGAGTATGGGAATGCCTACCTTGGATTTTATATACATAATATTCTGCCGATGCTTGGATGTTTACAGGTCTCTGATTAGATGTGCTTTTGGTTCTTGACACACACATGCAGCTTACAAAGTCTATTGACTGTCACTAGTTCCGCTCTCAGACTTTGGGGGGAATTCTGTTATCCACAAATTTGGTCATTGTGATGATGTCATGATGATGATATGATGATGGAAAATCAAGCTCTTTACCAAGAATACTTTCCTGAGAAAAGTTACAATTGTCTTCTTCTAGAATTCATACTTTGAAGAATGTTCGCAAGCTGCTTATATATTCACCTGCGAGAATTCCTATTTCTCGCAGGATGCTTTAAGATGGGGTGTGAAATTCTCGCACTGTACTCATGGTTAGGGTGCAAACATGATCTTAAAGGACAAAAAGATAAAGATCTCGAATCTTCTAGAAGGGAATCTTCTAGAAGGGTGAGTTGGCTTTCGAGTGGTTATTCAAGTACTGGAATTCCAGATATCTTGGGATCATTCCCTATCCAAGTAACTAAACTATATTCTCCTATATATTGAGGAGATTGATCATGGAAAGGGTTAAGTTGAGCAAGCAACAAATTAGCAAGAGATTGATTAGAGAATCAGTGCAAGACTGTATGGAGGACTGATGCTACAACAACTAGAGACAAACACAAGGCCATCACAAGTAGTTGATTTTCTTCATGCATGAGCAAGTGTGTGTGTCAGAGCTAGAAGCCATCGAAAGGAGACCTATGACATCAAGGCTCAGGTTGTAAGTTTCACTTTCAATTAATTCAATATAGCAATATGTCCCTTTCCCATAAAGATGATGTCACTTTATTACATAATTCCTTGATCATATGTATAGACTAGTCATTGAATAAGTTAATATGCCTTTACTTCGATTGGTTCGTTTTGTTGTGATCTGGACGGGACGAGAGCATTGAAGAAAAGCTTGGAACAACAAATATCTAAGGAAAGCGTTCATAAGGTATTTCCATAACCCTTATCTCTTAGTTCATTCAATAGGCTAGATCTAGGGAAAGTGTAGTATTCTGTCCTGTTTTGTTCTAGATACTAGGTGGATCTAGGGAGATCGGTTTGTGTCCGCACTCACGGATTTATCCTAAAACAATGTGTCCTCAATTGGTATAGTCCTGAAGTTCTAGCTCCAATATCCTTCAACCTGCTACTTGCACACACGTGACAAACAATACTAATCTACAAATTCTATCTAGCATTATGAAATCACAAAACCATTTAGATATATCCTGATCTATGATGGAATAAATCAAATATGAACATTTATGAATTAAATACAAATTATATTCATGGGATAAAATCAATGATCTATTGATTAACACATGAGAAAAAAATAAATACAAATGTACCTCAATGTTGATGCATTCCTCCTTTCCCCTTGATCCTTTCTCCTCAACTTTTCAACCAAGCTAGGAAACCTAACTAGAACTGATGAAGAATGGAGAAGCACCTTTGTATTTTGGTAGCATGTATTTGTAAATGATTCTTCCTCCTTGAAACTATTTCAAGGTGCTTTTTGTATTTGTAAATGATTTTGGTAGCCATTTTAAATGTATTTTCCATCAATCGACATGAAACATACTCTGAGAGATGATGTGAAGAGATAAAATCACCAAGTACAATTGAGACAAGGATGGTCGACTCAAAAAGTAAAAAAAACAACAGATGGTTGATTCAAGATTAAACTTCCCTTAAACATATAGCATGACACGAGGATGTCTTAGCAGCAAGGATCAAGAGTTGGAATAGTATATTGCAACAATGTAGGAGGCATTGAAGCACTCTCCATAATGACTGGAAGAGTAACCAACTGGAGGAGTATTTGTGACTCATATTATTGGTATGGATCCTAGGAAAGATATAACCCAATTGTAAGATGATAAATCAAATAGGTGCCATGTTCAAGGGTTATTTGACTAACGCTGCCATTTCACAAATAGATCAATGGTAAAAAAAAACCCATTCTTTTTATTTTTTATTTTATTTTTGGTTTTTATGTGTCTCCTTCACGTTTTAATGAGTGCGAAAGAGAGATAGAAGTGTGCTTGATAGTGTTTTTTTCATTCAATTTTAATGAGACCTAAAAGAGTTAAAAATACACCTATGAGGTGTCTTTTTTGTGTCTTTTTAGAAGTCTGAAAAATAGTTAAAATGATACTCAATAGGTGTCTTTTTACGAGTCCAAAAAAGAGGTAAACTTTTACTCAGAAGGTGTATTTTTCATGGTTTAATGAGCATGAAAAAGAGTGAAAAAGTTAGATCATTTGTAGAGAACAAGTGGCTTAAAATGTTTCTATGTTCCAAGTGCATGGAACTAACCTAGGAAAAATAAATGCAACATGGTACGGGCAAGTGAGGATCACTCTTGTCAATTGTTCTCTCCATGGGTAAGTGGTTGCAAAATAGAGGCCAAATGATGCAAGAGGTGAATGGTCAAGGGTTACTACAATAGAGGCAAGAGGGATCAAAGCTAACATCAGTGCAATGACAAGGTGCATGATGCGAGAAAAAAATGCATAAGCGACCGTAAAGAAACATAAAGTTGGGAACCCCCTTGGGATATGGCCAAAATATAGATGAAGAGAGAAGAATGAGTCTCAATGTCAAGTCATGGCAGGTCTAAAAAAGGGTTCCCAGGCCTATGAGAAATCAAAACATGAGCACTGAATGGAAATTGGGTTCTAACTAGGGAACCCATGAAGGGTAGGCACTAACGTACAAGTTACGACGTGCAAAATGGAGTGGCTAATGTCATAACCTGACGAGATCGAACCTAAGGCATTGTGAAGGAAAAATAGATGGTTAATAATGCAAATCATGGATGCAGGGAAAAACCTATCCTTATATTCTAGTTCAAGAATGCGTACCTAAATTTCAATTCAAGTTGTCATTTCTAGAAAAAGAGAGTCTTATGTATCCCTGTCAATACATCGACACTAGATTCCAGGATCAAAATGCAAAGGGAAATCTCAAAAAAGAAAATATTTATGGAGTTTTTGGATATGATATACACAAAAAAAATCACTCACACCACACTCCTATGTACAAGGAACTATACATTTGGATGACTTATGGATAATAGATCCCATTGTTAGGCTCAAGCTAAGGATCTTTTCCGTCACCAATGAACTCATGGGTTGATGTCACCATCACGTGGCACACCGTGCTAGGGCCACGCCACATAGGAATGAATTTTTGTGGTCGGAGATACTCATCGTGAGTGGTTTCCTGAGCTATGTAAGCTCCTTGGTGATTCCCATCAAGATGTAAAGGAGGTACGAAACGTTAATCTTTATAGGAATGGGGGCAGAGAATTCAATGGAAAGTTCCAAAAAATATGACCTAGGTAGTAAAGGGTCAAGACTAGAGGTTTCACTAGATTCCCCAACAAATGCCCCCAATACTGGATATAAAATCATCATGATAACTCTTGTCAGATATGAATTAGGAGAATATGGTCGATGCATCAGCTCATCCTCGGGATTATCTAGGGAGGCCATGACATCCAGGATGGCCTTGTTTGAGGGAAATTCAAAATCGAGAATATCATGTGAACATGGAGAGTTAACAACCCCTATAGGAGGAGTAGGTTTATCACACTTCATATGAGGATGGAGGTGTTGACCAATGTCATTGGATGTTGATGGGATTTTCATATCGACAATATCAATTGCTGAGAGTGGCATTGAAGCTCCATAAGACTCAACATCCTCAGTACGAGGCACCACCCAAGGATCAGGAGACCCAATGGATCCAATGGTAAACAAAGAGATCATGTTGACCAAAGTGATAATGGTGGTAGGTGATGGTGGGGGAAGGGGAAATGTTCCCATAAGTGAGGAGTCTTTGAACATCTCTGCACCAACACTCACGTAAGTATTCTAGGAGTCGCCAATAAAGGGTATATTGGAACTCACATTGGTTCAAAGGTCTGGTGTACAAAACTAAATTTGATCGATCGTAACAGTCTTTCCTTGATGAGGAAACTGTAAGACCCTAAATATGGATGAGACAATTGCAGTCATCTCATAGAACTAGGTGCACCCAAGTAGAAAATTATACTCTAAAGGAGCATCGACTACCTCCACCTCAACAGAGACAGTCTTGCCACCCAACTCAATTGGCAATGCAACAATAATTCCATGAGGCTTAAACATGTGCACATCAAAATACTTCAAGATGGTGTTAGATGGGTGTTGGGCACGCACAAAAACCTCCCAATTTTCTTCTATTATTGTCACTCTAAGAGAAGAGATTGGCCCCCCTTCAAAACTTCCTATTGGAACCCTCACACACTCTCTCTCTCATGCAAGTGGCTATGTCTAAGTTTTCCTCCCGCTCTTCCCTCTTTACCATTTCCATTTTCTCTTCAAATCACTCTGACTCATTGATCCACACTTCATCGAGTTCTCTCTTCTTGCATCGATATAATACCGTATTGGAGAATGCATCCTTTCTTCCAATTACACATTGACGCATTGGTGACTTCTTTGTTGATACATATTCCACCTTCCTTTGAACTTGGATAATACATCAGTGTGCTTCCTCTAAACCTCAGTGACATACGTCTTTATCAACAGTGAAGTTCTCTCGATCAACACTGACACATCAGTAATGTTCACATGATTATATTCACTGTGTGCATGCCTTTCACTGATTGACTTCCTCCACCTCCATTGATATGTCGCTTATCTTCCCTTTCTCTCTGATAGACTCCATCGTCTCTCCCTCGCCATTGCACTACTAGATTGATGAGTTTCCCTCTTTTGTCATCGATGCACTAGCAGAAGGACGTAGACATTTCATCGACACTGAGCACATCAATGATGGTATTCTTTCTCTCACCAACGCCGACCTAGTTAGCAAGAAACGCCTTTGTCTTGAGAGTTATCTTATCCTCCTCCCAGCTTGGATCCTTCTTGTTGCGCCTATTAGTCAGTCTCCTAACATTTCCAATGACTAAGATCTCCATGCCTAATTATGTATTTGGTCACTTATTTCCTATCTTGCCTAATCCACTTCATATTGCAGTCATTATTAGCGCTAAAAGTTAACTCAAGACTGTTATTGAGTCAAGCCAAGCACACCTTGTTTCAAAAAATGTTCAATAGGGGTTTTACGATGGATAAATCCTTGCTTGATTTGAAAGGGAGAAAATATATGATTTGTTAAGATCACTTACCTAAGTGTAGCAAGTCAGGTAAACAAAACTGATGGCTAGAGATTTAATTTTTAAGTGATATGATTGAGAGAAAGGGGAAGAAACAGAAACTGATAAATACACCAAGAACAAAACTTGCCTTTAATTTATTTATTCAACAAAGGAATAAATATTTATCGAGATATCATTCTAAATATGATTTAAGGAGTGAAAAACCTATGTGGAAAAGATTACTAAAAACCCTTTTAAATAACTTTCTCAACACAAAAGAATCTGTCATAGACTCGTATAACATCAACAAAATGTTTCAGAAGAAAACATGAAAATAATAAACATTGAAATATTACAGACTAACCATCAATTTCATTAGCAGATGAAGTCTTTACATACACAAGTTAGATCAAAACAATCTTTAGATATGAAATATCAAGCCAAAACTAGGGATTCAACCCCTTCTTCTTCTACATCTTTCGATATATAGTGTTTTGAATTAGTTACATGTATTTATGGTCGATCTTGATGATCAGGGACAACTCAAAACCAATCCCTACAAAAACTCATAATGGATTTCAACCTTTGACTGCTGATATACAAAATAATAACAGTTTACCGAAGCTTCCTAAGATCAAGGCAACAACCTTGCATAAAACACTCTTTGATTGACTTGTACTCCAGGGGTGATTTTAAGAACCCCCCCTAAATTTATATGTATAATAAATGGGCGAATCCCCATGATACATAGGAAAAATTGAGGGCTATTTTATCAATAATATAAAATGTATATATAATTTTTTGGCGAATATTTTAGTCA
>ML783253.1:346532-360937 GCA_009831015.1 Picea engelmannii | reverse complement strand
CTCCACCACGCTAATAACTGTAACAAATTCTAGTTTCTTCTGCTCTGAACAGGCGGCTCCACCACTAGCATCTCTGACTCTTGCCCTTTTTTCCATTCCGTCGAGGGGAAATAAGCACGAAATTCAATATATTTAAACCAGGCTGTGGGGAATTAGATATTTTCGGGATGGTCACTAGAGAGAGAAAATCCCATACAATTTATACCAGGTTTGAGGGTCAAAATGTAGCTACCCAGTGCCCATACCACAAAATTTGGGCGAATTAAACCATAAACCCCGATTTTACCAAATGGGTGGGCGAAGAAGTTATCAAAAATTCCCATAATTCTAGAAATTTGGCTAATGGAAGTTTGTCCCTCCAAATTGCAGGGGCGAAATATAATTTTTTTCCTCAATCTCTCCTAAAAACATGGGCTAACCCTGTACATGATTTTGCCCCTAAAATAAATTACGGGCTAATGATATAAGTTTTAAAAAATCACTTTAATACAAAAAATTCGCCCAATAAAAAATTGGAAGCCCCTAAATTTCGCCCATGGGCGAAATTTCGCCCCTAAAATCATCTATGTTGTACTCCATTTAGATGATAACACTACAACATCCTCTTTATCCTTCCCATATATATCTAATCTTCAAAAATCCATATGAATCCAGCCTTTGAAAACTCAGTCCTAGTGACCAATATGTGTTTATCTTCGTATCCTAATACAACCTTTTAGATCCACAAAAGGTGTATAGCTTCATAACATGATCCATAAGATTCTAGCATAGTGGTATCCTTCCTCTGTTACAAAAATATAAAATTGGGTGAGATTAGCAGCAAAATCGGCTGCTACAAGTGTTCCTGTAGCGCCCCTATTTTTCTGTGTGTGTGAATGCGAGAACTTTCTGTAGCGACATACAAAAACTAACTTTGCACATTTTTTATGCATTTCTTCGCCCAGTCTTTAGCTGACCATAACGGAAAGAAGCATATTACCTTAGAAACTATAAACAAAAAGGTTATCCCATACTCCATCATCATAAATCACAGTTTGTAGGATTTGTGTAAGAGGCGAAGTTCTCAAATTGTCAGATCTCCATGAAAAACATATGAAGCTGCTTCAACTAGTAAATCCAAATTGTTCCTTCTAGTTCTTGGATTGAGATCTAGTTTGCATTCTAGTAGGCTTACCCCCTTTAGATCCAATCTTAGGATTTGAGCCTTTCACATTCTTCTTACCCTGTTGTTGGGTCCCAACAACTCCCCCTAATTTTTTACAAAATTTAAAGGGCCCCTGTTATAATGTTGATAATTATAATGAGCTACAGAATCAACCTTTTCAAATAGTTCCATACCTTGGCTTGCTTTGAGACAAACTTAAGACATTCACTATAGTATGAGACATTCATTACAAAAGTATATGTCAAAAGTTAGAAACGAGCATAAAAATCTTAATTTAAACAAAAACGTTAATTTTTATCAAATGTTTACTTTCGTTTAAATTATGATTATGTGTTCATTCTTTTGCTCATTAGCAAGTTTGACTATTTTGAATAATGTGTTTGATACTTCATCAAATAATATCTTGGTTGGTTTCTCATTTTCATAAAATCATTTGGTGATATTAATTAATAAATTCTTTTTTCATTTTGCATCTCATAATAATAATAATAAAAAAAAAAGAATTATCTATCATTTGTTTGATTTTGTAAAAAACCAAAATTAATATTTTTCTCTTCTCCATTAACTTGAAGCTTCTAGAATTTTAAGATCATTATAAACAATGTTTGTTTAGAACTTATAGTTAGTTTAAATTCATTTTTTATTTTATTGTTCTAGATTTTGTTTTATTCACAATTTTTAGGTTATTAATTTAGGTTTCTTTTTGTTTCACAGGTTTCTATTATCAAATATTTGATATGGATCTGATCATGGCTTGATTTTATTATCCAAATACGTTCAAGATGATTGATCCAAAAATAATATTGGATTGCTACAAATAATTTTATGAGCAACAATAGATAAAATTTGGAAAGGCATCAAGATTAGACAGACGATTTTGCAGGAATGATTGCAGCCAAACTGTGAAGAATTTGAAGAAACAGTTGAAAACATAGAACCCAAATGGACCCATTTACCTTCCTCCTAGAGATTTTCCCAAACAAATATACGATTTGAGATATATTTGGGTCTCTTTAAGAGGAAAATTTCAGGTGGTAGAAATTATTAGTGACACCCAGACTGTTCATTCATGGTATAAATATATGAGAAAGATCAGAGCCAAAGATCCAAGAATTGGAGAGGAGGATTTTTATCCTTTCTCTTTGTATATTATTTCTTTTGTAAACATTTTATTTCTTTTCAAATGGAGTAATGGATGGCTGGAATCTTTGGGAGAATGGACGAGTATTTTTAAAGAAGAATATGGAATTCTAGGTTGCTTAATGGCTTTTGTCCAGTGAGTAAAATGGTTTTATTTTCATATAATATCTTCATATTCTTTGAATAATTGATTATGCATTGATTTAAATAGATTTAGTCTTTTTATCAATACATGGTTAATTATTATCATTTATGTATTAATTTTTTTTTTAATCTTTAAGAGTCTATTATCCCAAAAGTTCTTCTAGGACTACGGAATGGACAAGTGATTCCAAAACTTAATAGAACGACATATATGCATTTTGGCTTTAGCCTTTTGTTTATAATGTTGTTATTTATGTTTTGTTAATTCTATTACATGTGCAGGTATGATACCTTTAGATTAAATGATCTGTGATGTGTAGGAGGTTTATATTATAAATACTATGTATCATTTTCTCCTCAAAATACAAATGCTGTGATCATATCTTCGATTTAAATAATGAGATTTATCTTTGAGTTTAAATTGAATGATAAAATGCATAGATTGCTTCCAGATTTATCTTGTTGTAATCATGTATAATTATGAAATCACAGGTTTATGTTTGTGTTTCATTTTCTGTCATTAAAACCTAAGCTGCCAATACATGTTCTTAATTTATTTAGAACAATCATAAAGTTCATTGCAGATTTCTCTCTTGGACATGGTAGTTGGATGTTCACCACTCATGCAGATGATTGGATACACCTCACTAACTCACTGACATGATAGCTTCTTTGTATTTTTCTGTCATTTACATATCATTGAAACTAGAATGTATGGTTCATCTTTGACTATCCACATGTTCATGTTTCATTGACTTTTTTGCAAGATTCTTTAAATTTATAAAGGAAAAACAATAAATATTTTTATGTTCTTTCTTTATCTGCTTCCTAGAAGCAATCATTTTTCACATCGATTTTCGTAAGTTTCGATTAAAACTTGCAGCTTGTAAATCATGTAAATAAATGAGACTTGTATATCTTCTGCTTAAATACAACTACTACAGTTACATTAGATTATATGAACATATATATATATAGTGTTTAGTAATTAGTTAGTTATTTCTCTCTTTTATTCGTTTCTTTTAGGATTCTTAGATTGGCTAACGGAGCCATTAAACCCGTCAGAACGAGTTACACCAAACGGCTTGGGTTATTTAGACAACCCCAGACCAGACTCCCTCTTCCACTTGACAGACGATCAATTTCGCCTGTCAACACCTATTTTCTGATTGGGACTCCGTTTGTATTTGTAGGTGTCTGTTTATTCATTGACAGACTTCCCTTTTTAGATTTGTTGCTCTCAGGCTTGATTACATGGATTTTATTACTAGTAGCTAGATTCTCCATAGGTTTAGCAGGCTCTTCATCGATAATGATGACCTTCTCAATGATAGCAGGTTTATACGCTGCTTTATACTTCATCTTGAACTTATTTCAAGACCTTTTGCTTCGTTTCCTCATCAAAATTCTATACTTAGAAATTTTATCTTCAGAGGAGCTTGAGGCACGTTTTATCTTCAGAGGAGCTTGAGGCATGAGGAGTGACCTATGGGATAGGATCTTCAGGTTGTATGGGATCTTCGAATTCCATTGTTGTTTTAGGTTGTTGGTCTTCCATGAAAACCCTAGGTTCAACTAACCTATTGGCCCCTTTAGAATAATTCTTCTATGCAAAAGGGAATGGGTGCTTACCTCATCTTAGTATGCGAGAAGACCTTGCATCTGCTTGCTGGCTGACTGATGTAACTTTTATAGGCTCGTCTGGAGTCTTTAAGCATGTTACTTGTTTACCTTTCTTTGCATTAGTTGATCGACTGATACCACATGGAGTTTCTTGTTCAGACTTAAAAACAATATGATGGGATTGTGCAACAGGAGAATGCACTTCCTTATCAAAACCCGATTGGATAGAAAATTGATCCCAATTCTTTTGCAATTTCTCCAGCTCGACCTTGACAAGTACTTTAATTAAGCCCCGATGATAAATTCGGTGAGGCAGGGTTTTGGGGTTTGCTTGGACCTTCATGGCCATCTTGTTGAGATACCTCAATAATTAATAAGGTAGATTCATCCTCTTAATTCCTGCCATATGAAGCATAACTCGTAGATGAAATAAAAATACAATAGAATAGTGCCCCTCACAGGTGATGAATCTCTTGAGCATGAGTAAAGCTTCCATCCACTCATCAACAATCCAATCCCTAGGAATTCCTTTGTCCCAATTAGGGTCTATGTGTTCTGGTTTCAAAAACTGATTTACATCTTCTCCTCTAATCAATTTATTTTTAAACCACTTTTCTCCATCAGTCAGGAGGTTGCAAGCAATTGCTATAGATTCTTCTGTAACTTGCATGACTAGGTTTGCAATTTGAGCCCACTGTCCATTGAAACTCTCAGCAAATGCCTTGGCAGTAGCGTAATGATGACCATCTAACTTAGTACAGAATAGATACCAACCTGCCCAATCGAAAATGTTGTGACTGTCTTCATAAGCCTCCATGATCTCAGGCCTTTCAGGCTCTTTTCTATTCACATGTCTGCCTTTTCCCATCTGCACAGTTACGACGAGAAAAATAGACTCTTGACTACAGAGAAGGGATATGTCTATTGTGTAATGAGAATAATAGGGGATCTTATAGCTCTGTGGGTGCCAATTCAAATTGACTAGTTGTTGTAGGTAACGAATAATGCGCCAGTTTTGAAAATATGTTTTGAAAATCCTGATCTGTGTGACCTTTTGGACAGCTGACATGTACACATGAAGAGACAATCCATCTTCACATGCTATGGCTGACAACGAGTACTTGCTAACTATTTTTCATACTCAAGAGATTTGTAGTACAATCCACCACTTTCACGACTCCCCAAGGTGCTCGAAATGATCATGATTATACACATGTGGAAGTTCCCATAGCGCTCAGCCAGATTTGTCCTTTTGATTTCTTGGATGGATTAGACTTTGAATCTCCAGCTTACTCAGTTAAATAATCATGATGTATAGATGCTGGCATGACTTAGGGATTAGATGAAAATATTTGAATCCCAGTGATGTCATCAAGCGATCATTTAAACATGTGTATAATTCCTTATGTCCCCTCTTACAAAGTTAAGTATCCTTCATTTATAATGGCATAATACTAATTTAACCCCCTAATAAGATTTTGAACCCTTAATCAAACTAATGATTATGAATTATAGCTTATACAAAAATTTTGAAATGTAGGAACTGAGAGAAGAGAGATAGGACTTAGCAGAACAAAATAGGTGATAAGAATGGCTCCATGGGGGATGGATTCTCCCTGTGAAACTCCAAGAACTTCGAGTATACCTGTGCCTTCTGTTCCTTCAAGCTATCTTCCATGTTATTCTATAGAGTGTAACTGTTTCAACTCCAAAAGCTTGGTGAAACTTTATTCAAAACATAACAAACTAAAAAATCAAAACTAATAATGAAAACTAGAAAGAAGAAGTAGAAGCATGGTTCCATTGGTCTATGGATTCCTTTTTTCCTAGATACCACATCACACAGATATGTACAATTTGATTTGAGCCCCTCATGGATTTAGTAAAAGAATCTCTTTAGAAAACGCCCATTTACAGGGCCACCAAAAACCTCTTCACCTTCCAAATTCTGCAATAAGAAAGTTTTGTTGTCCAAAGCCTTCTCCACCCTGAATGGCCCTGTCCACAGGCTATCAAATTTCCCATGATGATATTCTCTGCGAGCATCCCATTTCAAAACTAAATCCCCAGGTAGCAACTGCTCTATTTTTTTTTTTTCAAAAGTCTCTTTAACTTTCTATTGATGTTGATGTGCCTTCTCCAGAAGTTTCTCTCATGCTTGCTGCAATTCTACAATCTGGCAGATCCTTATGATATCATCATTAGGTTCGACTTCAACTTCCTGGAGAAATTTTACAACTGGAAAAGCAAGTTGTACTAGAAATATTGCTTCTATTCCATATACTAACTGAAACGGTGAAGTTCCAATTGCTCTCTTTGTGCTAACACGGTCAGCCCACAAAGCATATTTCAACCTTGAATCCCAAGCTCTCTTATTGTCTTCCAGAAGTTTCTTAATGATCTTGAACATGATTTTATTGGATGATTCTGCTAAGCCATTACCATGTGAGTAATAAGCAATAGAATTCCTAAGCTTGATGCCATAGTCTTCAAATAATTTTACCATATTAGTGGATTTGAAAGCTGTTGTGTTATCTGTGATAATCACTTCTGGACAACCAAATGTAGAAAAAATATTCTCTTCAAGGAAACTTATGATTACCTTATCAGTTGCCCTCATTGTAGGTACAACTTCAATCCACTTTGTGAAATAATCTATAGTTGTCAGAATCCATCTGTGTTGGCCACTAGATGGAGGGTGTATCTCCCCTATGAAATCCAAAGCCCACTGTTGGAAAGGTGCAAAAATTTTTACAGGTTTGAGAGGTAAGGACTTAAGCTTATGTTTACTAGCAAACTTTTGACATTTCTCACATGCTCTAACCTTTGCACAGACATAAAAAAATAGACTAGGCCAATAGTATCCAACCCTAAGTATTTTATATGTAGTGGACTTCCATCAGTAATGTCCCCCACACACTCCTTCATAAAATGTTGACATGATTATCTGTGCTTCGTCTTCATCAAAACACCTCAATAAAAATACATAAGGATCCCTCCAAAACAAAGTTTGATTATTTACACAATACTTAACCATTTTGAGTTTTAGGGATCTTACTTTAGACTTATCCATTCCTTTAATAGCACTAGAAGGTACATATGCAATGAATTTGGAATGTAACACATAAACTCTAAAATACTTTAGTGCTTTGACCAAAGAAAAATCTTGCTTCTCCATAATATCGTATTTTAACTCCTTGCTCCGCTTATTCTTGAGTAAGATGTTCCTTCTCCTTCACGAAAGGTTTTTGAAGTTTGATATTTTTAAATTATTGTCATGATCATTAAAGAAGATAACATTATCGTTTGGAATAACACATGGCTCTTCTATCATTAATTAAATTTAAAGAATTTAATTAAAATTAAATTAAAATAAATTAATTTTAACAAAAGGATTTGAATTAAAATTAAATTTAAATCATTGTGAAATTTCATGCCATGAAGAGGATGAAATTTTTATAGTGCCGAGGTACCAATATGCACAAAGTTCCCAATCGAAGAACTTAAAAGGTATTTCACCAATATCATCCGCAAAGTTAATACAAACATCTCCGATGAGATCGGAACACATGAAACAAAAAACTATAATCAACGGTGATGAAGTCCGACGAACACGAGCGAGGTTGATACAAAGTTTGCCCATCAATAATCAATGCAGTTAATTGGAACTTCTATGAAGTGATCGAAGAAGTTAAGTTGAACTGCTCCAAAGTCATTAAAGAACCGTCGATACAAATACCATTTCCTCAAAGATCACGCTAAGCCACCATAACCTAAATTTTGTCCCAAGCAACAAGTTTGGCATGCTGCAATAATAGAGCAACGATGGAAGCAACTTAATCTTATTATCAGTTGGTTTCCAATTCAGTAAAATTACAACGCAAATCTCGAAAATGAGCACCCTTCCTATCATCGTGCCATGTCACTATGGTTCTCAAAGGTGCCCGATGACTACATGGGATTTGGGAAAATATGCATTCACATGGTTTCTAAGCACATGTTTTCTTATATACTAATCTGATGCAACCTATGTTACTCTTGCTATTTTGTTGTTCTTTCTTATATTATATGCCATGAGTGTACGAGTTGTGAATGTGTTTCTAACTATGCATTCATGTGTTTCTAACTATGCACCTTCATGACAACTATCTGATCAGGGTTTATGAATAGTTTATTTTCATTACAACTCATTCAGTTACGATAGTTTTCTCTTGGCTAGGCTAGGATAGTTTAGAGTATGTTAGATTTGTTTCATGCATTTACATAGTCTTCATCTACATAACCATCCATCATTCACCTTCATCGGTAGACCAGGCTAGAAGTGGTAAAACCAAAACCAACAATAGCCGTCATGCCATAATCCAGATGGGTTCCCTATTCTAAATGGTGAGAGGTTTGATTGGGAATTTTCAGGCTAGGAATGGAAGAAAATTAATTCCACACTTAATGCCTTTGCATTAACTAAATAAGTGAATAAATACAAGTAAAATGGTTTTTCGTCTTCCATAATAGATGATGCTTCCTATCACCTATTACTATTCACATTTACATTAATTTTACAAGTAATACAACCACAAAGGATTATGTGTCTAACATCCCCCCACTTAATCTGAAGGGGTGTGTGTGAGTCCAAGCATAATTCTGAACTTCTCAAAATTTTATCTTCCAAGCCCTTTGGTGAAGATGTCTGCAATTTTCTCATTTGTGGAACAATATCTTAACTGAATAGTCTTGGATTCACTAGTACATTGTGAATATTTTCTGATGATTTACCAACGCATGTTCATCGCTAGAACGTCACAAGTACAACAAAGGAAACAATCATTTTTTTGTCGCTTCACCTTCGCACAAGTACGACATTCAATCGTTCATTGCAATACTAACTAAAGATATCTTCATAAGAATGACTAATGTTCCCCAATCTAGTTGTCACATTCACATTGCTTGTTCATTGGAAGATCAACAAAAGAGTGACAAACTTGCAAGGAAAATGTGACAAACTTTCGATGAAACTGTAACAAAACTTTGATGAATAATTTACGAACTTGCGATGAAAAAATGATGAGAATGTTGTATGTTTGAAGTTTTTTGTCTGGGAGGGAGAAGCCATGTTATTCGAACTTTTGATGAAACATTGACAAACCTCTGATGAAATATTGGCAATCCTGCGATGAAAAATAGACAACCTTCCATGGAAAATGACAAAGTTTCGACGATAAAATAATGAGAAGGTTTGTTTTGTCTGGGGAGAATAAAAGCCAAGTTCATCGAACCATCGACAAACAATTTCATCAATGGTCTGATGACTATATATATATAAATGTCCGACGAAAGGTATATAGGGGCGATAATTTTTCTTTGACATGCAATGTTTTTGATTCCCTCATTAGTCATGCACAACTGTAGAGGACATGAATTCCATTGATAACCATATCCAAGCATATTATCCACTCCTTAGAAATTTCATAATTGGCATGTGCATCTTGCCGAGAACCCAAAAATGAACACAAAATCATTCCATTAGTCCACTCCTAGTACACAATTTTTTATTTCTTACTTGGAATAATGATTTTCTCCTTGGGTTGGACTTGAAGGGAAATTATTCTATTATTTCTCTAACAATGCTCTTGTCTCTGGTGTTCAAATGAACTAAATGCTTCTCCAATTCTTCCAATTTCTTGAAACACCATAAAAATACCACATAACAAAAACAACATTGCTTTCAATGGAGAAGTTTTGCATTGAACATATGACTATAATAGACTAAGCATGGGGGCTTCAATGAAATTAGTTAATACAAAGCCTTTCTTCATCATAGGATGTAACTATAACAGGTATTGGAAATTAATAAATATACTAGCATCCTAAACTTAATGTTGATGCCATAAATGTAGTAGTCTTATTTATCAATCACATAGATCCACAACCTTAGAAACAAATTACTATTTAAATAATACATTTAGTAAATAATTTCCTAGTACTATATATCCTTTTTATATTTTGTATTGAGTAAACTAACAGAAAAGTATAAACTCATGATGGAGTATAATAATCCCAAAGACCAATTTCAATCATTTATACACCATTAATTTGTGACCATGTTAAGACTAGATACTCCCTTACATTGTTTCAAGTAAAATAGAAAAAAAAATCCATGTTATCTCACTAGAAAATAATACAACCAAAAATCTATCTAAACTATCACATTCCCTCATGTTATTTCGTTATGTCAGGTAAGTAATGTGACTTCTAGTAAATATGCTTGCACCATATTTCAAATTTTATATTTTAAGCTCTATGTTAATTTGTATTTTGTAACATTAATATTGAATGATACAATATATCTAGCTAGAAGAAGGTATATTTACCAAGATGTCCTGGAAGATGTGAAAAAATATATGATCGACCAACATAAGGGTGAAATCCAAAGCCAACCTCAAGGGCAGCTAAGATCTGTTACAACTTGCATCCACCAATAGATTGTTAATCTTGAAGTCACACCTTGTTATTTCATAAATCATATGAGTGAATTCTCAATAAACTTTTATTCGAATGTAGCAAAGGTGTGGTTTCATTTTTGGTTCATTTTAAAAGCATTTTTGAAAACTCTCATTTTCCTTGTATATTATACGACAATGATGTTCAACAACACAGGTATTCCAATAGAAGATGAACACCTTCAGTAACCACTCACATAACTAGATCAAAGATCAACACACCGATGTTTTCACGTGGTAAAACCCCTACAGAGAAACATCCACGGCCCCAGCCAACAGGACCACTTGGAGTAGTTTATTAATGCAAAGAAAAAGATTTTACAAGAGATTTTCTCACAATCGATCATCGGCAAATGACCCTCCATGCTCTTTAAATAGAGATCATGGACCAATCGGGTGTTAAGCCATGGATCAATGGCCGTTAAGATCGAGGAGAGTATGAACCGTCGGACCACTCTATGTCATGAACATATCATGACTGTCGGATTTCCTAACTACAAATGCATACTAATGCATACTAAAGAAACACACTAAGAAACACACTTTTACCTAACGACACATTATACCAGGTAGATCTTAACTAACTCCTAAGTGTCTATATATCCTAACATCCCCCCTTAAGAACAACTTGGGATAGGATTGAAGGATTTACAATAGTGACACAATAGGAGAAGGAAGGATGCATTAGAGCATAACCCTCCTTAATGACAACTTTCTAAACTCCTAACATAGATCGAAGTTTGGATAAACACTATTGAAGATAGGATAAACACTATCAAATAACATATCTATGGTATCGTTCATAACACTCATAGTTAAGAGTATATCTCAAAATGCTATAGAGGATGATTTTATATCAAGATATGTAGGAATGGGTTCCCCTATGCCATGTGCATATCATCAAAGAAAGGAACACAGGCTTATCTTGTAGAATTTCTTTTATTGATTTTCCTCCTATGGAAGCAACCCAAACAATAATGGATGGAATTGGTAAGAAGGGATTAGTGCTGGATGGATCCCTCTTTTCCATTGAATATAATGGTAATCCAATTGAAGTTTTAGGATCATGTCATGCAGGGTAGTTAAATTCAACAAACGTATCAAATCAAGGAAAATCCAAAGGTCCCACTCTTGTAGTTGACTAAATGTGCACTGCATGTGGTTGTGCCAACTTTGCTCATCGAACATCACATTTTTAGTACAATGAAAGTCAAGTTGAATATGCCACACCTACAGATGTGGTTTCTTCAAATCAAGCATTAATGAATAAGAAAGGATTAGAACCTGGGCCAACTCATATATGAATAAATATTGCATTATGAATTCTCTTAACATGCTCCCATCAAGGATCTACATTTTGTTCACGACAAATTTTCTTATGTCTTGAGAGGTTTTTCATTTATGAATTTCCATTTGGTAGAAGAGGTAACCAAGGCCTTGGAGATGAATAATGGAAGGGCCATTGGAAATTTGGGCAAGTTCTAAGAGTTTCATTTGCAAAGAATTTTCTTGGTCCAGGCTCAACTAGTTTTTCTTCTACTCATGTTGGTAACTTTGCAGATGCAACAATTGAAGTTGC
Source organism: Picea engelmannii (assembly GCA_009831015.1). Taxonomy (NCBI): domain Eukaryota; kingdom Viridiplantae; phylum Streptophyta; class Pinopsida; order Pinales; family Pinaceae; genus Picea; species Picea engelmannii. The sequence continues at coordinate 348,789 of ML783253.1, read as the reverse complement.
TACATTTGAAAAACAATATGATGTTGTGGGATGGGAACCAAAGGAATTTAACTAGGTGAAAAACAGTGCAAACCCGTGGATAGTTGACAAAAGTGGGATGAAACTCAATTCCAAGAATAAGAATCATTGTAGAGTAAACACATCAAAGAAATATCAAAAAAGACCGAGACACATCCAAAAAGGCTCTAAAACCACCAAAGCAGGTTCAAAGCATTCTCCCACCCACAACTATGTGGATATTACAGAAAAAAGCAAGTCAATGAAAATAAGTCCAAGTCTAAATCTGAGTTAGCTAAAAGAGAAACCTTTTTTACCCAAGAATGATAAAAGGCAGGGTTCCTTCTATCAAAATCCATCTAATCTTCTACTCTGCCTTTAGGTTTTCTCACTATAGAAGGACCTTTCAACATGAAGAAAATTAGTACATTTGGTTGAGGAAGGCTTGGTGCAGCTCATTCGTGTTTTCATTTCTCAACGTTATATGGGAATTTCATAATGGAATCGAAGTTGATGACTACAAGCCATAGATCATATTCATGGAGCCGATCCTTTCACACACACCGTTTCTCCCTGGGGGAGTTCCCAAGATTAGCTCCGGTTCTCTCAAAAAAGTTCATAACTCCTTCGGTGAAAACCAGAGGAGTTTCCACTAAATCCTTCGATACAAATAAGAGGAGTTCCCACTAAGTCGTCTGAAACAACAATAATACCCCCCATATTTCTTTTTGTATTCTGTCCATAATGTTTGACTTGGGTATTCATTTCATGCATTTATTATACCATTGGAAAGGTATTTCTAAGATATACGACTTCATAATTATATGATTGGAGAAATTCCTAACCAATTGTCTTCATTTTTCAGGAGTAAGATCTGACACCTTGTTAACAACCACAAAGAACACAACACATCAACCATGAGCGAAGGAACTAGGAATTGAATTAAGGGAAGTTTACATGACATTTCAATTAATTATTATTTCATTTCTATGGGTTCAAATGTTTTTTTTTTGATAAGTTAATCTAAGTACACTCATTTGTTGTATGTTGAATGATGTTGAGCATACGAGTTGTGAATGTGTTTCTAACTGTGCATGCATGTGTTTCTAACTATGCACCTTCATGACAACTATTTGATTAGGGTTTATGAATAGTTTATTTTCATTACAACTCATTCAATTATGATAGTTTTCTCTTGGCTAGGCTAGGATAGGTTTAGAGTAGGTTAGATTTCTTTCATGCATTTACATAGCCTTCATCTACATATTTTGTTTTCATAACCATCCATCATTCACCTTCATCAGTAGATCGGGCCAGAAGTGGTAAAACCAAAACCAACAATAGCTGTGAGGCCATAATCCAGATGGGTTCCCTATTCTAAATGGTGAGAGGTTTGATTGGGACTTTTCAGGCCAGGAATGGAAGAAAATTAAATCCACACTTAATTTCTTTGCATTAACAATACAAGTAAAATGGTTGTTCGTCTTCCATAATAGATGATGCTTCCTATCACCTATTACTATTCATATTTACATTAATTTTACAAGTAATACAACCACAAATGATTATGTGTCCAACATTCCCCCCTTAATCCAAAGGGGTGTGTGTGTGATCTAGATTATGTTTGGAATGAAATGAAAGCAGAGATATTACGATGAAACACTCATGAAAATTTCCAGAAACAAATAAATACAACAATACTTGATTTCTATTAATGAAAGAATTATAAAGAGACTGTAAAAATACAGAGTGCAAGACTCGCTAGAATTGTGGCAGCTTTATCTCCTAGAAGATATGTGATGACTACACTAATTCACAAGAAGATGATTACAATGAGGCTTTGAAGGCCTTTTTATGTTAAACAGGAATGCCAAAACCCTAGAAATCCAAAACCCTAACCCTAGGAGATGAAACACCAAAAGTCATGTGGGCACCGTTTGGGTAAGTTAGTACATTAACTTCCCGGGGTCGTAACTTTTGCATACGACCTCCATTTTAGGCACGTGATAGCTCGTTGGAAAGGTCTTTTCGAGAACTATGCATTACACCATTAAAATCTAACTCTGTTTATATTTTGATTGTGGTGAGACAAAATAACACTGTTTAGGGCCCCAAAACGGCCCTAGAAGTACAACAAGATGTTCTGACATGAAAAAATACAAAACAAGCCAGTTGGATTAGGTGGGAGGCCACTAGTATCCACCTGGAAGATGTGTAGGGCTTCAGACATCCCTTGAAGTGTAGAACCCACAATTAAAAA
>ML783253.1:331645-346469 GCA_009831015.1 Picea engelmannii | reverse complement strand
GAGTGCCCAGGGAAGAGAGGAAAGCATTTTCTGAATCTAAATCTTGGTGAGATGTGTTCTTTGTTAGAGAAGTTATGTTGCTTGGTCTGTGGAAGACTGTCACAAGCCTGTTGTTGTAAGGGTTGAATATGCTCCACCAATCTGTTGTCTCTGGGTTTGATGGGGCATTGTGTAGGTACCATTGTAGGTGAAGAAACAATCTGTTTTTGTTGGATAGAAGGTGTTGAGGTTGTAGTGGTTGTAGAGGTATTATTTGCATCCTTTGAACAAACTGTGAAGAGGATGAATTTTGCAGTATGAGAGATTACCTTGTGGCACTGTTTTGGTGGAACAATAGTCAGAACTACCTCTGGTATCCTATAGAGATGACCTACCAAAGTAATAATGACACTACGAGGTCTAGACTCATAGAAAACATGATGTCTCCACATATATGGTTGTCCCAAATCCACATCACAGACATCAAGAGGGGCAACATCACACATTACTTCATCCTTGAAGGGTTGGATGCCATAGGACAGGTGACACTATTGGCTGACACAAAGATCTCATCCCTAGTGAAGCCAACCGATGTTGTATGGATGCGGTTGTGGTGTTGTTGATAAAACCAAATATTTGACGGCCTTAGCTGAGATGAGGTTCTTCTGGCTACCATTATCAACAATGAAATGCAATGGGGTCCCCTTCACCCACATCTGTGAATGGAAGAGGCGCTCCCCCGCTTCAAGATATATTGATTCTTCTGGTTGAATTTTTTTGGTTGCGACAGTGGCAGTGGGGTGTGCGTCGATGATATATCTATTTTCAATATTTTCTGGATCAGATTCTGAATCAAGGTTCGGCTCCGTATTTTTGACCTCGACCACCAATGACTATTTCAACCGACATTCATCGGTGTTGTGTCAGGGGATTTTGTGGAAGTCACACCACTTCCCAGTGTCATTCTTTGTCTTCCCTTTACCCTTCTTGTCCTATGTTTTGGACTGATTGTCTAGAGGTTGTTGGTCAGGGCTGTCCTTACCATGCTTTGGTTGTAGTAGATTTGCAGACTCGAATTCCCATTTCTTCTGGTGCCTAAATTTTTTCTCTATTTTGACAGCATATCGATAGGCAGCTCCTAATGATGATATGTTTAGGAAATCCATTTCGGTTTGGATGTAACTATGTAGAGCCCCATGGTATTTCATAACCAGATGTCACTTGGAGTCTTTGATACCCAGCTTGGTGCGCAAGATATGGAAACTATTTGTGAACTCCGACACTGTTTGGCTCTTTTCTTGCTGCAGTGTGTTCCATCTCATGTACCGGTCTTCATAGTTATCAAAGGATAATATTGTTCTTTGACCGCATCAAAAAAAAAATCCCAAGTGGGCTTGACCCCATATATTCCAGATTCCTCTATGGAACTTTTCTCACAGTACTTTCCCACCAATGTTTGACATGGGGGAGAGCCTTGAGGAGTGCGAAGGTGATACTTTCCCTATCGAAAAAATTTGGACCAGATAAATAACCTTCTAATAGATTTAACCATTTTTCTAGGGCATCCACATCTATCTGACCTTCAAATATGGGGATATCAAAATTAACTTGTACCTTGAAGGGAGAGGTTCCTCCAAAATGGTCGCTTGAGGAAGATGCACATGTTTCTATCGGCAGACGTTGAAGGATGTGTGCAAAATTCTCCATCATTTCGTTCCTCTGTCGCGTGAGAGCTTGCTCAAGCAACATGTTAATAGAATATTTTTCTCTTCTTTTTTTTTCTTCTACCATCAAGGGTTTCTTGGGCATGCGAGAGTGATTGTCCTCAAGAGAGACAAGCTCGAGACCCAACTGGCTATACTCGAACCTCATCAGGGACATGTGTTGAAAATGATCAAGAGCAGCCTCCTCTGATACCACTGATCCAGATTATGTTTGGAACGAAATGAAAGAAAAGATATTATGATGAAACATTCATGTAAATTTCCAGAAATAGAGAAATACAACAATACTTGATTTCTATTAATGAAAGAATTGTAAAGAGACTGTAAAAATACAGAGTGCAAGACTTGCTAGAATGGTGGCAGCTTTATCTCTGAGAAGAGATGTGACAAATATGATCATTTGCAAGAAGATGATTACAATGAGGCTCTCAAGGCATTTTTATGTTAAACAGGAATGCCAAAACCATAGACATCCAAAAACCTAACTCTAGGAGATGAAACACCAAAAGTCATTTGGGCCCCGTTTGGGTAAGTTAGTACATTAACTTCCCAAGGTCGTAACTTTTGCATACGATCTTAGTTTTAGGCGTGTGATAGCCCGTTGGAAAGGTATTTTTGAGAACTACACATTACTCTATCAAACTCTGACTCCATCTATAGTTTGACTGTGGTGATCCAAAATAACACTATTTAGGGCCCAAAACGGCCCTAGAAATACAACAAGATGTACTGACATGAAAACATACAAAATAAGCCAGTTGGATTAGGTAGGAGGCCACCAGTATCCACCTAGAGTATGTGTAGGGATTCATAAATCCCCTAAAGTGTATAACTCACAATTACAAAGAAATACAGAAGAACGTGTTGAACTAAAAACTGAAAAAAGGAGCCAGTTGGAACAGGTGGGTGGCCACCAATATCCACTTGGATCAGTGTGAATCCAAGCATCATTTTGAACTTCTCAGAATTTTATCTTCCAAGCCCTTTGGTGAAGATGTTTGAAATTTTCTCATTTGTGGAACAATGTCTTAAGTGAATAGTCTTGGCTTCACTAGTACATTGGGAATATTTTCTGACGATTTACCGACGCATGTTCATCACCAGAATGTCACAACTACAATGAAGGAATCAATAATTTTTTTGTCGCTTCACCTTTTTTGCAAGTACGACATTCAATCGTTCATTGCAATACTGACTAAAGATATCGTCGTAAGAATGAATAACATTCCCTAATCTATTCATCACATTCACATTTCTTGTTCGTTGGAACATCAACAAAAGAGTGACAAACTTGCAATGAAAATGTGAGAAACCTTCGATGAAACCGTAACAAACCTTCGACGAATAATGGACAAACTTGCGATGAAAAAATGATGAGAAGGTTGTATGTCTGATCTTTTATGTCTAGGAGGGAGAAGCCACATTAGTCGAACCTTTGACGAAACATTGACAAACCTATGATGAAACATTGACAAACATGCAATGAAAAATTTACAAACCTTCCACAAAAAATGACAAAGTTTCGATGATAAAATGAAGAGAAGGTTGTATGTCTGATGTTTTGTCTAGGGAGAATAAAATCTAGGTTCGTCTAACCATCGACAAACAATTTCGTTGATGGTTCGCTGACTATGTGTGTGTGTGTGTGTGTGTGTGTGTGTGTGTGTATGTATGTCCAAGGAAAGTTCTATAGGGGAGATAATTTGCTTTGACATGCAATGTTTATGATGCCCTCATTAGTCATGCACAACTATAGAGGACATGAATGCTATTGATAACCATATCCATGCATATTATCCACTCCTTATAAATGTCATAATTGGCATGTACATCTTGCTGAGAACACAAAAATGAACACAAAATGATTCCATTAGTCCACTCCTAGTACACAATTTTTTATTTCTTACTTGGAAGAATGATTTTCTTCCTGGGTTGGACTTGAAAGGAAAGTATTTTATTATTTATCTAACAATTATCTTGTTTCTGGTGTTCAAATGAACTAAATGCTTCTCCAATTCTTCAAATTTATTGAAACACCATAAAAATACCACGTAACAAAAACAACATTTCTTTCAATGGAGAAGTTTTGCATTGAACATATGACTATAATAGACTAAGCATGGGGGCTTCAATGAAATTAGTGAACACAAAGCCTTTCTTCATCATATGATGTAACTATAACATGTATTGGAAATTAATAAATATACTAGTATAAACTTAATGTTGATGTCATAAATGTAGTAGTCTTATTTATCAATCACATAGATCCACAACCTTAGAAATAAATTACTATTTAAATAATACATTTAGTAAATAATTTCCTAGTAGCATATATCCTTTTCTATTTTGTATTGAGTAAATTAACACATAAGAATAAACTCATGATGGAGTATAATGAGCGCAAATACCAATTTCAATAATTTCTACACCATTAATTGATGACCCTGTTAAGACTAGATACTCTCCTACATTGTTTCAAGTAAAATAGAAAAAAAATCCATGTTATCTCACTAGAAAATAATACAAACAAAAATATATCTAAACTAGCACATTCCCTTGTGTTATTTCGTTATGTCAGGTAAATAATGTGACTTCTAGTAAATATGCTTGCACCGTATTTCAAATTTTCTATTTTAAGCTCTATGTTAATTGCATTTCATAACATTAATATTGAATGATACAATATATCTAGCTAGAAGAAGGTATATTTACCAAGATGTCCTGGAAGATGTGAAAAAATATATGATAGACCAGCATAAGGGTGAAATCCAAAGCCAACCTCAGGGGTAGCTAAGATCTGTTACAACTTACATCCACCAATAGATTGTTAATATTGAAGTCACGCCTTGTTATTTAATGAATCATATGAATGGATTCTCAATAAACTTTTATTCAAAGGTAGCAAAGGTGTGGTTTCATTTTTGGTTCATTTTAAAATCATTTTTGAAAACTCTCCTTTTCCTTGTATATTATAAGACAGTGAAACTTAAACCATATAAAACAAGATGTTAAAGGTGGCAGTTCTAAAAATATGTAAATTTGTTTCACCTATTAGGTGAAGAATCCTATAAACCAAACTCATCAGAATGTATTAGTGTCCACTAGAGATTCCATTGAAATTATAGCACCATCTCAATCTAACTTTGTGGTGGCAGTCTACTTGCATTATAATATGGAAAGATATCTATGATCCTTCTACATAAGAAGAGGAAAGTTTTCATTGAGGATTTAAATAACTTTTAGTGGTCTCTGTGACTACTCGAAATGTGCATGTTACTGCTAGACTTGCACCTGATCCCATTGAAATACCATTAACAAATGCTACCTGAATCAAACATACAAAATTTTGCATGCAAATAATTAAATAGAAACATAACAATTAGAAGAAAAAATCTTCCATTTACTTTTCTCAAACTAGTTGGGGCAAGATAACATGCGATCAATGCAATATTAACAATGTTTTATGTGATCATCAAAAAATTAATGTAATTTTTGTATCATAGTTTTACATGGTAAGTAAAGCATATACATATTCTACTTCAAAACAAATAAACCTCAATTGCATTGAAAAAATACATGTAAAATCTAAGAGAGATTATTCTTCTAAACAAATTAGCATTGGCCTTGAATGCCAACTTGCATTGATAATGATATCATTTTTTGCAAATGTGAAAAACGAGATATAAAGAAAAGCTAACAATTCTTACCGGAGTTTTTTGGTATCTATGGATATGATATTGACGCCAATAGACTTTGTATAGAGTCTCAATAACTGCAAAAATAGTTAACTGATCATAATGCAATGTACGCACACACACTCACAAAAACACATAAAAAGTCATGTTTGTACACACTTGAATATTTTAAAAGAATATTAGCATTTGATATTGATATTTCACATGTATTTGACACTTCTTATTTTGTAGGGAAGAAAAATTAATTCCAAAATATTAGTCACCATGAGCACAATAAGAAACTAATGAGCATATATTGTCACTTAAACTTGTAATGTAACAATGAACTCTTTTGAAACAATGAAGTAAATTTGTCAATGTTTGAAAAGACTCTTTTTAAGCAATGAAGTCAAGTTGTCAATGTTTGAAAAGACTGGATTCCAACCTTGTTTTTCACAATTTAGTAGCCTCAAGTCTCCTCAAAAAGAAAATGCTCACCTAACTCCCTAAAGCAAATATAGACATGTCAATAAAAGTTTGAAAGTGGCACAATATTTGAATTTTTGGTGATAAAAAGAGTGGACAGTTTTACCTTGACAATTATCATCTCTGCATAATTTTCTTTCTCCCATTTTTCATAGAGCTTAGCTAATTGGATTTCCTGGACATCATATTAGAGGAACTATTAAATAAATTTGGGAAATATGTTCCTAGCACAATTCCTTAACCATCAATTAGAGAGGAAAATTGATCATTGATTATCTTACCATTTTCCTATTAGCGATATTCAATTTATGTGGGTTATTTAGCGTGATGACATGTACATGACCTTTTGCTTAAGCTAGGACAACCTACTTGAATACCACACCTTTATTTGGTACAATTATCACCCAAAATATCATAAACCAAACTAGAACCACTATTAATGCACAATTAAGTTATTTTATTCATGGAAATATCATTTCCTAGAACTTGATAAAAAAAAACTAGCGTTCGCTATCAAAATGATTATGGCATTATGTACTAATTTAGTACCTCTTCTAATCCATATTTGAAGTTATTTTATTTTGCATGTTTAAAAAATAATGAAACACAACCCAAACAATCTCCTAAGTATGTATCAAGAAAACTAAAGAAATATTTCTCAAGCAAATTACAAACCACACAACTTATTTCATGCCCATATTAGAGTTCCACCAAAGGAGCCCTTGTCAGCATATTAGCTCACACTAAAGACTCTTGTGGCCTTTGACATTAACATAAAAAAGGTTGATTTGTTCATGAATATCAAGAAATGCAAAGGATCTAGGTTCCACCCCAAGCCCTAAAAGTCTCCCATTTTTACAAGTTTTCAATCATCCCTTTGGAAATATTTGAACCAGAGAAACCTAAAGAGTCCAAGCAAGGAAATGATATATGTGAGTCCCTAGTGGTCAATCTTGAGTCTGTGGCGGATAGATGGAGGTGGACCCCTTGATTAAAAATACCCCCCTCCTTATGTGGGCATGATTCTAACAACTACTTGATATGGCATCTTAGGTTTGTTGACTGGGATGTTTACCGTGTTTACTTGTATTTATCTGTCTTGGGAGTTAAGACATTTGAAGACTCTTTTTTTGTTTCCATTCATGGTAAATTTCCATTGAATAGGTTGTTTTTCCTATTAACCTTAGCTTGTGGTGGTTGTTATCACAATCATTTTTTGTATAAAATGCATGGGCCATTTTCTATATTAATAGAAAGAAGAATCATTTTATCAACAACAAAAAAAAAGGAATGAGTGTATATATGGTTGATAATATTAGTGAATTTGTAATAGTTGGGAGATTTCAAGGCACACATAGCTTTTCCAAAACAAAGAAGACAAAGTTGGTATTGGAATTTAAAGTAAACAAAATTTTCTAGATCAAGCTTTCACAAAAATGATCTTGAAGACATGGTCAATGATCCTAAAGACAAAGACAAATGAATCAAATGTCGAGAGCTTTATAAATTGGTTGGAGCTGTTTTTTGAAGGGGGTGTTGGAGGAGTAAACAACGATCTCCAACATTTATTGTTTTTATTTGAAGAAACAAAATAATTTATTAGTAATACACATAAGTTACAAGACTTTCCAACTTCTTCCATAATCAAAGGTTATAATTGTATATAGACTATTTCACATTTCCGAATGATGGAGTAATGCATATTGCAAATTTGGCCTCTACCACATAGACTTGCATATTTCCCAAATACATATTTATAATTTTGATACTTTCTGGGCTAGCATCCACTAACTGCAACTTTTCCAGATAATGTGAATGTATTTAACTATAAGAAGAGCCTCTATTCCCATAAATTACTGGAGGGGGATTGCCATCATGGAAAAATCACATTTTAAACTCAAAATTCCCATGTGTTTATGCTCTTTTCTTGTGTTCCAAACTGACTACATCCCCCTAATGAATTCTAGACCCAAACTACCCCTTGGGCTTTACCAATTACATTCAAAAAGACAATTTTCAATGGCATGACCAAATAATGAATAAGCGTAACAATCATCCATACCTTTAACTTTGTTGCATCCATGCTACCTAGATACTCACATGGCACTGGTTGAAGCATAATATCAGATACTTTGGTCTATGGATATTGGTGTTGAAATATTTGAAAAGTAGTTTGTTTTTTATCTAATGATTCTCATTGACAACTAAGGAAAACATGTTTTTTATCTAATGCTTCTCATTGGCAATGAACCTTAGCCATCCTACACCAGGAATATCCAAAATTCTCTATGTTCAAAAGCATGAATGGGAGTTATCTATTGGGACAAATTCACCTAGAACTTTCACCTGGACTCTTCCCCGAGGAACGACATGCATATGCAGGTTAGACAACCCATAAAAAGAGAACATGCCTCTTGGGGATTTGAATAATGGAGGAGTATGAAACACTGATTAATATGATTGAATAGTTTTTATTTTCAATGGTTCAAGTGAACAGAGTGCCCACTACCAAGAGAATTAAAAAGCATGCAAGTAAGTGCATGGATTCTCAGAAGATTCAAAAGCAGAGAGAAAAACATGCAAGTGCATGGGTGCTTAGAAGATTCAAAAGCATAGGAAATCCATGTACATGGAAAATAGGATATTACACATAAATACATTATTCAAATATGCAAATATTAGCATCAAATGGGTTCATAGCTACTTCTCTATTTCACACACAATATCATTGATCTATCTATGTTTTGATCAACTGTTGAAGTTTTTCAATTATATCAAATGCCATAAATAGAGAAGTGGGAAAGTTAGGTAGAGAATATAGACCTCGGTGATGATGCAGACAAGTCTGGAGTGGTGATGAGAAGGAAACACACGTGGGTATGAGTGGAGGTTCCCATACATGCACTTGAGAAATAGTTGAAAATATGAGTATATTAGGGCCAACGTACACAATAATCCCATTCGAAAAATGTTCCCTGGTTATAATATGTTCTTCGTTCTTCCATCCATTTATATTTAGCAGGTTGTAGAGATCAAATTCTCTTTCTTCCTACCTCCTTCCCCACTCATACAAATGATAATTCATATTTGAGACCAGGTTGGGCACCTGAAAATAAAACACACACAGGTTCAAAATTTCTTTGAGATAGGGCTAGGTGAATGTCCAAATGAACTAGAAAAAAAACACTCCTAGGGATGAAGTTTGTGACAAATCTGAAACCCAAAATGATAAGCATCAACTGCTTGGAATGGACCATGGCACCAAAAAAAATAATGACCTAGGTATTTTTTAGTATGGTCAAAAAATAAAATCTCAAGGCTAGGATTGAGCTATTCATAGATTCACCAAATGAACACTAAAATCCATGCTCAAACTTGACAACCAAACTACAACCCAAAGCAAATAAAATTTCATAATCACTTCAATACTTGCAAGAGAAATTGTAGATGCACTATTTTTATTCTATAACCATTCACAATAGTTTCAACCAAGAGCCCATGTAGCTGGAAATGCTCAAGAGAATATACAAGATTCTTTAAATATAGATGCAATCAAATCAAATGAAAATGACACTTTCCAGAACCAATTTGGCTTGTAAGATAAGAGATTTCACCTACACTCCAAGGTGTATCTTGTGCATGAATTCAAAAATCTTGGATATTGTCCCACTACATACCTATTTCGTTAACTAGAAATTGCATTAGTTTAGAAAAAAATACTTGATGCTTAAATATAGTTATTGACATGATAAGACTATACATGCATGATGTTACTCACAATTACAACTTTATTGTCCTTTCCCTTGGTGGCTTCACATAGGTTGATTAAATCACGAATTATTGTCACTAAAAACCAATTTTCCCGCCATTACAAAAAGCAAATACAAATAGTAGAATATAAAAAAAATATGAACTTGTATAAACGGTTAATCTATAAAGACTCACCAAAAAAATTCAACAGTTTCAATGCACATGATTCTATATACATAGCAAAAAAGATGGAAATACAAGCATCAATTTGTAGTTGTCATTAATAAACTAATTCAAAAGAAAATAAATAATTGCATGGGAGATTATCTTACTGTTGTTAACAAAGAAAATACATATATAAAATTTGCTTAACTCTGTCCTATTTTTTGCTTACAACTATAACAATTAATTAAAAAAAATAAATCCAACATATAACCTGAAATCGAACATAGAACTTGGTCCTCCATCATAGAACCTGAAATAGATCCAATTTCCCAACAGAGCATGTTCAGGTTGTTCCATGTCCAATATTCACCATTACGTTGTTCCATGTCCAATGTTTGCCATTAATTTGTCCAATCTTCGCGAAGATTCATGTGTTGCCCATGTTTTCTAGTCTTGCCTTGGTTTCTTTCCGTAGGCTCCCAGACATGTCAAAAACAACCAAGGAAAGACTAGAAAAACATGGGCAACAAAAACCTTGTCGGAAATTCGTTTTGGATCGTGGAGGTGACCACCCTTCAAACCTGCATTTTTCAAATACAATAATAGGTTAAATGAATCAATAATAATTAAACATCAATTAGCTTGTATTTGACAAAGAGAATTAAACGTTATATGAATGAATAATAATTAAATATGTACGATGCTATAGAAATACTAAAGAGTAATAAATCATGAATGAGCTCCTCTTGGTTTCGAGATAATTTATTCTCTACTAATCAGGACCAAGCACATGAAGGTGGAAGCTCGTTTGGTCTTCCCCCCCGTCCTCACATCACTCTCAATTCCCCATATCCAATCATGCATAACAAGTAGAAAACAAAGAATTAAAGGTAAATGAAATCAAGAATGTACATGCATACAGAACATATAAGGTCCACGCACAACTAGAAAAACAAAAAATTGTACATTGAATAATTGATATTAATAAAATTTGTCCTGAAAATATGTACAATCACTTTTTTTGTTTCTTCTTTTTTATAGAACTAATGAATGTATCATCATCACTTTTGTATCGATCCCGACCTTTATATATTGTGTCATGTTATGCTATTGGAAGGTGATGGGACATCTCAAGAATTTTACTACTTCTAGTAGCAGGACATGGACGTTGATGCACTATAGGGGGCACATCCACTACAATAACAAAAAGCGTTAAAAGGACATGCTTAGTTATTATTCATAGTAGTGTTTCATTAGTACAAATATCATTACTATGTTTTTTACGTGGAGGACTAGTGGACACCATTGGTTGGATTGTCGTCGGTTCCTCTTCTCTTTGAGCACCCTCATCTACATGCTATGTCATTGAAACAAGAAAAGTTATAAGTACACCATCTGAGGGAAATATTTATAATTGTCATATCATACATTTTATTTTAAAGAAAAGAATATTGTGATCATGGGTTTGTGAACCACTAGTATCGTGGGGTTGTTTTCCACCACCGTCAAATGAATCGGTATTGCTTTCCCGCTTAAAACAAATAGAGACATAATTAATTGATAGGTAAAATCAATTGTCAATATATTCAACAATTAATCAACAACTACAATATTGTCATTTTATTTACCAAGTCATTCGAAGGGTTATCTTATGTCTCCGATCCCTTCCTTTTTCAATTTTCCACCACAACTTGAAAGCTGAACGTGAAAACAAGCATCAAGTCTTCTTTTGTGGTGGCACTGTTGAATTTATCCTCCTACATCGCATGGCATAAGATAAGGATTTTTGCTTATTGGCTGCAATTAGATAAAATTTGTATGATGGTATATTGTATAATATGAATAAAGTATTTGGTACTTACAATTCTAGCTTTTAATCTCAAGTAATCACCTTGGCCAAGTTTTTGTTGTCCATCTTTGTCTAACCTTTCCTTTGTTGACTTTGATGTGTCTGGGAGCCTACGAAAAGTATCAAGTATGTTATAATTATATATCATGATTTTTTATGTAGAACTAAACTAACTTATTCATATTCAATTCAAAATATCATATATTACCTTCCAGGGCGAGGTGGCGTCTTCCCTTCACTTCTCAATGTGCTCTCATTTGTGTCCTCATGTATATTCTACCATTCCCTCTTGGGAATATCTAGAGGATGATCATACTTAGAGTTCTTTTTCAATTGGAACCTATATTTATCTCTGACATATCTCAAATATGTACCAGCCCTCAAGGTGGTTTCAAACTTGTTGAATATATCACCAAACAAGCCGACCATATGGTCTATAAGATTCTTTTTCAAATCTTTATTCTAGGTATTCCTGTTGGACACACCGACCACACTGAGAGGGGTGGGGTGAATAAGTGTGTGGATCCTTTTACAATTATTTCTTCCTTTAGTTAGAAAACACTTCAAACATTATTATTCATTCATTATTAGCTACATGCATATAACAACAACATTCATCAATAGTACAAATCTATGAACCATCACCATAATGAACACAAAGTACAACAACTATATGTGTAAGCTTTTGTATTATGTTGTTACATGAAGACTACAATCTTCGAGCTTTATCATCACCAACTGAAAAGAGAACCAACTCCAAGAGAGTACCAACTCTCAAATACAATACCCATCTTGTAGATCTCAACACCAACTCAGATGTGAGGATTCCAACCCTCAAGTACAAGACCAAGCTTGTAGACAAAAAATAATTTGTCCAACTATACCAAAAATGTTCTACAGATACACGACCTATATATAAAGCAACACGTGTATGTACATGAGCTGTATTCTTGCAGCCTGCATATGTACGTGACCTCTCCTCAGTCATCATGCGTACAACCTCAGAAAACTAAGGTTTTTCAGTTTTCTGGAACTCCAAAACTTCAGACGCTTCAGACCTTTGTTGCCTCTGTCACATCCACCTGTAACCTGTCACTGTATACCATATCATCAACCATATGCAGATTTGTACCATGTCATCAATGAAGCATCTCCAACAACCTATGCATTTCCTGCATGCATACATAATCATACAACATAGATATCTCTCAACTAAGGACAAGTATATCAGTATTGTACCATTCACAATAGTGTTGCTCACTCAGCCAACCAACCAACATATACCATATCCAATTAAAATACCAACCATATCAAGAATGCCTCAATAATTCACCATATCATAAGAAAATCTAAGCATCGAAACAAGCATGTAACCATACCAGAACTTCTGTAGATGACATGAACCTATATAATGCTGACCTAGGAACTTTCTTTTAGACTCTAGGGATCTGGCATCCACATCTACTCAAATTTTCATGACCTTTTTAGATGTATGCAACCTTTCCTCCTACTTCCCGTGGATGTATTTGACCTGGCCTTATGTGGCCCACGTATGTACACAACCTGGCCTTCTACAACCCATGTACAACTTTAGAAAACTAAGGTTTTTCTCAAATTCCACAACTCAGAAACTTTCATCGTCAACCCTCCTTTGCTACCTCATACTTGTGTAACTTCAGATGTATCAATGAGTACCTGCAATAAAAAATTCACAAAATAATAGATATTCAATGTGCTCAATATTGGATTGTAATAAGAGACCCTTGCTCTCTTATTTATACTCTCCAAGTAGCTTCCTCTAGGGGTTATCTTCTAATTGTTTTACCCAACTTCCTTCTTTTAAGGATAACCCACTTCTAACTACTTTGTCCACTTACAACCACTTTATCCACAAATAGTAAACTCTCCACTTATAGTTGAAACTAATTTATTTTTAATTATTTTCTTATTGCTACAACTAAACCCATGATTAACTCCTAGTTGCAACCACTTTGACTAGTCAACTTCTTCTAGGAGCTTCTAGAATAATTTGACTTCTTTGACCTTCTAGGGGCTTCTAGATAAATCATGAGGGTTCTCCAACTTCACTAAGCCATATCTCCTCAACCGTGAGGAATGAAATGATGTACCATATATCATCGGAAACAACACAACATGTACTATCCAATTAGATTAGTCTCACCTGCATATTCTCTGATCTTCATGCCTTTATACCTCAAACTAACTTGGGTTCCTTAACCATAATTCTGGAGCTACTGGATTATGCTACCAGACATACACAAGGGTTGAAATTAATCTCTAAGGGTTGACATCAATCTCCAAGGGTTAACATCAATGACAACCAACTATCCAATTGTACATCAATCTAAACCAACTGTCTGACAATCTCCCCCTTTGGAATTGATGGAAACACCAACATTGATGGCAACTCTTAGTCATGGAAACACTCATGCTCATACTCCTCATCAATGTTTCTATCTCTCCCCCTTTAACATCAATGGCAAAGGGTATCTCTCCTTGGGGCTTCTCCCCATGTCTTCATGCATTTATTCTTTCTCTTCAAAAATCTCTCTGACCAAAGGTTTGTTGTCATTGATGTCAACCCTTGAAGAAAGCCCCGAAGCACAAAGGTTTGGGTAATGGACCCAATATTGTTTGATGTAAATATGACTCATTATTTTTTTTTCATGGTTGATAAGAGGTAAATATGGATGAACTCCAAAGTGGTCCCCTTATGGTGAAAGACCTCAAGGGAAGACACTTTGTGGAGTAAGAGAACCCATGATTAATTGTGGAATAATGAGATGAAGGACAATGAATTTTTCAGGGAAAATATCCTATATGGATAGTGATTTTCATGTCATTTATGGCGGTATGTGGAACGTCACATAATTCCTCATCGTTAGAGATTTATGGCCATGAGAAGTTGGAGACCCCAGGTTTGGGTAATGGACCCAAGTTTGTTTGATGGGTAACAGTATGAGTTATGATATATTTTCAGATAATACTATTCTATATGGATAGTACATTTAATTCCATTTTTGGTGGTATGTGGAACATCACATAACTCCTCACAGTTTGAGAGTTATGGCCTTACGAAGTTGGAGGACCCTCATATGTCATCTAGAAGCCCCAAAAGGTCAAAATAGTCAAAGTGGTTTAAGAGATTTTAGAAGGTAAATAATAAAGTGAAGTGA
>ML783253.1:312313-329856 GCA_009831015.1 Picea engelmannii | reverse complement strand
TTTGGGTTTCCACGTAAAACACTGGTGTACTGTGTATGTGTATGATTGTTCATTGCTTATTTACTCTGCAGTTATTGGATGATAATGCTTCATTGATATAACACTTGGATTATATGGTTAAAAAGGATTAAATTGCTCTATTACTGATTCGCCCCCCCTCTCAGTAATCCAACAAGGTTAACTCCCCCTATCAACATGTCTCTTCCTAATATTGTACATGTTGTAACCAATCAAGGGAAAAATAATAACTCCCCTTGTGGGTATGTACCCCCCTATTTTCTCTGCAAGATTTTGTGTAATCATTGTGAACAATATGTAACCACTATAATATGCTTATGCTGTGGATATTTCTTCTCTACTGGAACATTGATCAACTGCTAAAAAATACTACATCTTGAATACCATGACCTACTCTTCCTTTGAAGATCATTGGACCTGTCCTTGCATCATACAATGGTCCATCAATCTGTTATATTGTTTGGTAACTGATGTTGTAACTATCTCTGTCACAACTCTGTCACTGTCTCATCAACATGTATATGATCATCAACCATCTAAACCTATTCCATACCATACATCAAGTGTATACATACACACTATCTCATGATATACAAAATGAATAGTGAATCATAAACAAATAATCAACCATGTACAACCTATGTCATACCATACATGAATTCTATACCAACATACATACTATCTCATGATATCAACAATGAATCATGAACAAAGCATCAACCATCAAACATGCATCAATCTGTACCTGTACCATCAACAAGTGCATCAACCATGCACCAAACTTGTACCAAACCGTGCATCAACCATGCACATCAACTATATACCATATCATGCATATCAACTGTGTATATCAACCATGTACATCGATATCATCAACCAAATCAGATATATTCACCAATATCAATCATCAAGACAACTCTCAACCATATGCACAATATCACCAAGATGTGCATCAACCAAGACTACTCACAAACATCAACAAAATGTACCATAATCAATATGTGCTTCTAAAATTATATCCATACATATATGCCACATCATCCATAAGCCATATGCCAATAATACTACTACCAAGTGCCTCTAACAATGTACCAGGTATGTACCAATCATGCATCAACTATAGATCAAGGTATGACTCATCAAAATGTACCAACATCACCATACCATATACTTCATGTATGTGCTAAATCATCAACGATATGTCCCAATATGTAACCCAATCATATACCAAATACATACACCAAGATATCCAACAAATTCCTCTCACAATACACCTCAAGATATGTCAATAAAGTTCACACATGTACCAACCATGTACTACAACATATATGCCTCATAACCATTCACTACAACAAGTATAATGCAACAATAATACCTCTAGACATGTACCAAGAATATGCCTCAATAGATCAATGATGTATCTCTATCTAGTATCACATTACCCATGATATACCTCATAAACAAAGTGCCATAATATTACGGATAAGTAGTCAACATAACCAACACTGTACCTTAACAGAGATGCCTCAATCCACACACTAGAGTTTGTACCATGCATCCAAGATAGGACTCAAGCATATGCTCCAAAACTCAACCATATATCATCTCCATACATTCATAAAAAATTATTATGTTCATACATATAGCTTTTTTACTGACCTAGAAAATCAGACCTCTGATAACCTATGTTGTACCATCAAACCATGTTGCAACTCATCCATACACCCTTCTTTTCAAAGATTTACCTGAGGTACGCAACATGTCCTCCTGCAACCTGCGTATGTACACGAACTTACCTCAGACATCTCACATATGTACGTGACCTTTCCATAAGACACCTCGCATATGTACGTGACTTTTCCCACAGGAACCTGCATATGCTTCAAAAAATACTTTTCATTAAGCTTGCCTAATGGTAACCATTCTTTATGCCTTCATTGATGTCTAGTTGTTCAGTCTTGTTCATCCACTTTTGAGAGTGTCCTAGTTTCTCAACACTTGTTCTCTGAGCTTCCATCCTTTAAACATTATCTTCCTCCCATGTTTTATTTTCTCTTCTTTCCATATTATATGAATCATTTCTCATTGACTGTCTTCTTGAATTCCATCAATCCTGGGATTTGTGGCCAAACCCACTGCGACTGTAACATCTCATGGTGTGACAATGTGCAATAAAATATCCAACAAGATTACATCTCCAACATCTTAATATGTTATTGAATCTTCCAACATATTTCATTTCATAATGTCTTCAATCCAAATCTTTGTGACCATAATCATTACATGAGAAACAATGACCATTGAAAACATTTTCATACCTATGCTTTTGTGTCAACCTTGAAGGTATATCTCTTCTGAATTTTCTTTGAGGTGTAGGAGTAGCTTCTTGGTGTCTTCCTTGCTTTGTGCTAGTGCTTGACTTACATCTTTGATTTTACCCTTTGAAAATGAAGGACCTACATCATGCTTCTTATAAGTGCCAACTTCATACTGTGCATCTTCTTTGTTGTATCCAAGACTTGATTTATCATTAGGTGATCTTTGACTATCCAATATTTCATCCAAGATTATTGAGTTGTTCATGAACTTGACATGAGTGTTTGACTTCTCATCTTTCCTTCTGAGATCAACTACTTTTTCTTCCAGCTTATGGCATGATTCTTCTTTTTCTTTTACCTGATTCTTCAATAGTTCCTCTATCCTTTTGGCTTCTTCAAGTTGGGTCCTCAGATTGACATTGATTTCTCTTGTTTTTTTAATTTCTTCAAGGATTTTTCTAAGCTCATCATCTACCTTCTTATTTTCTTTTGCTTGACTAATTATATCAGTCTTTAGTCTCTTGATCTCTTCTTCTTGTTTCTTGAGCATTTATTTTAGTGCCATGGTATGCCTTTGGTACTTTTCTAGGGCTTCCTTAGTGATTATTTCAAGATCCTCAAAAGAATTTGAATCATCTTCTTCTTCTTTTAAAACTTCTATAACTTTATCTTTAAGCTTCAACAAATATTCCTCTTCATATATAAGATAACTATTAGCCGATTCTACACAAACTTCTTCTATTGTAGCCAAATATTCTTCTTTATTTGCAGGAGAGCATTCAACATCATCACATTTATAATTATTGCAATCATAAGATTTTGGAGGGTCTTTACCTTCATATGTTAGGTAGCTAGAGAAGTAGTGGGGGGGCCCAGAGGGCCGATAGTGATAATAGTGGAGACTATTCATTGTAAGGTGGACTAGGTCCACTATATTATTAAATAAGGCCCACTATGGTAGTTAGATATAATAAATGTAAGAGGACTTCTTAGAAGGTTCTACTTCTAGAAGATTCCTCCTCTAGAATGTTCTTAGGTGATGGTAGCACTATATAAAGTGATTGAAGCAATGTAATGGGATATGAAGAGAAGTATTGTATTTGGAGCGGTAGATCATTAAGAGGAAGCCCCCTCGAAGAGGCAAGTGAACAAGAGAGGATCCCTTCCATAATAGGATCCATTGTATGGTGCTGCCCTACCCTAAGGGTTTGATAGTAATAAAGTGTGGTTTTCTATATTGTTTCATACATCTTGTGTGGTGATTGTATTCAGATATCTTTAGATCTATTTTGATATTTTTCATTCAAGTATTTGTTCTTAACAATTTGTATTGGAGCACTTTCCTTGGCCAAAGAAGGGAAGAAGTTTTTCTCTTTCTTTTGCAGAATTTTTCTAGGGAAGAAAAAGAGGGCAACGCACTTCAGGTTCAGATATGAATCTTTATGAGATGAATTTGGAAAACCAAGTTGGGTATTTGAATTCCTCTAGGAAAAATTCCCAATTTCAAAAAACAAATCAGCCGAAATGGAGTCCAGGAAGTAAAGTTATGAGCATTTTAAATTCAACAGTTTTTCAGGGTTTTTCCGGAAAAAGCCACGATTTTCTGTGGTAATTTATTGTTCTATTTTTTGGGTTTTTTCATGACAGCTGCGGGACTGCAGAGTTCATAGGGTTCTTAGATGGCTATTTCCTCGCAAACCCTCAAATAAATTCTACAATTACTGAAGCATTCAAATCGCAATTGTATGACACATTGAATGACACATTGGATGACTTTGTAGATGGCCTCATAGATGGCCTCAATGATAGTTTTCATAGTATTCAAGATTCATTGGATAGCATGTAGAAGAGATTTATTATGGAGGACATCAAGGATGAATATAATCAATAAATATATGTTTGGTATGATTTGGAGGCCGATTGCGATGATTGGTATATGGATAGTTGTCAT
The DNA here is from genome assembly GCA_009831015.1 of Picea engelmannii. NCBI lineage: Eukaryota > Viridiplantae > Streptophyta > Pinopsida > Pinales > Pinaceae > Picea > Picea engelmannii. The sequence goes on along the minus strand of ML783253.1, from coordinate 325,569 downwards.
TTCTGGGATGACAACCACTTCCATATTTTATTTGATGACTCTACTCTGCCTTATGTGGAGAACACAAATGTCCCACGTCATGAGCTAGTTATAATTAACAATGTATAGCCTACATATTCGACAATGGTATTGTTCCTTCCAGATTTGGCTTTGACCCTTTCCCACTATGTGGATGGATATTTTTATTTGGATCCACATGATAGGTGTCTGTATTGGGAGCATCATTTTTAGTTGGATATGGGGTGTCGGTATCTTCTGTGTGGCATTCACATGAGAAATTGGACATGGGACCCTAGTTTACAATGGAATTTGTACTACTTCATCATGGTGGCTTCCATTTATCAATGAAAATCTGGTTCTCTAGTCTACTTCAGCACTATGGTCCACACTTATCCATGGGACCCTGGTATATGGTTGTACATCAAGCGTTGAGGACACCGCTTTCATAAGGGGGATGGAATGTTAGGTAGCTAGAGAGGTAGTGGGGGGGGTCAGAGGGCCCATAGTGATAATAGTGGATGCCATTCAATGTAAGGTGGACTATGTCCACTATATTATTAAATGAGACCCACTATGGTAGTTAGATATAATAAATGGGTAGTTAGATATATTAAATGTAATAGGACTTCTTAGAAGATTCCTCCTCTAGAATGTTCTTAGGTGATGGTAGCACTATATAAAGGGGTTCAAGCAATGTAATGGGATATGAAGAGAAGTATTGTATTTGGAGTGGTAGCTCGTTAGGAGGAAGCCCCCTCGAAGAGGCAAGTGAACATGAGAGGATCCCTTCCATAATAGGATTCATTGTATGGTGTTGTCCTACCCTAAGGGTTTGATTGTAATAAAGTGTGGTTTTATATATTGTTTCATACATCTTGTGTGGTGATTGTATTAAGATATCTTTAGATCTATTGTGATATTTTTTATTCAGGTAATTGGTTCTTAACAATTGATTATTGAGTTTTGCTTCACGTCCTTGATGGGATTGTCTTATGTGTCTTGTCTTTTGTATTGATATGACTTCTCCAGCTTCAGCCATAGGTCCTTGGCAGAGGTACATTGTCCTATGATTTATTTGATAGAACTTGAGATTCCATTGAATATAGTCTTGAATTCCACTGCATTGTTCCTCTTTGCTTCCTTTTGAGTTGCAAATTTTTACTGTTTCTTTGAGGGAACTGATCTAGCAACAATGGTTTCCCAAACACTTGCTCCTTTTGAATTCAAATACTCTTTCATTTTTATTCTCCATGCCGACTAATATGTCTCATCAAATAAGGGAAATTCATTTGTAGAGGGCACTGCATGTCCATCCATTTGTGTGTACATGGATCTCCTTCAAGCTTGTAAGGCTTATTGTGAAGGCCTACTCTGATACCAATTGTTGCTCACTCAAACCACATTGAGAGGGGGGGCAGGGTGAATTAGTGTGTGGATCCTTTTACAATTATTTCTTCCTTTAGTTAGAAACCACTTCAAACATTATTATTCATTCATTGTTAGCTACATGCATATAACAACAACATTCATAAATAGTAGAGAACTATGAACCATCACCATAATGAACACAAAGAACACCAGATATTTGTGTAAGTTTTTGTATTATGTTGTTACAAGAAGACTACAATCTCCTAGGTTTATCAACAATAACTGAAAATAGCACCAACTCCAAGAGAGTAACAACTCTCAAATACAAGACCCATCTTGTATATCTCAACACCAACTGAGATGTGAGGATTCCAACCCTCAAGTACAAGACCCATCTTGTAGACATAAAACAATCTGTCCAACCATGCCAACAATTTTCTACAGATACATGACCTATATATACTGCAACATGCATATGTATGTGAATTGTATTCTTGCAGCTTGCACATGTATGCGACATGTCCTATGTCAACCTATGTATAAGCTCAAAAAACTAGGGTTTTAAGTTTTTTGGAACTCCAAAACTTCAGACCCTTCAGACCTTTGTTTCCTTTGTCACATTAGCATGTAACATGTCACTGTATACAATATCATCAACCATATGCATATCTGTACCATGTCATCAATGAATCATCTCCAATAGCCTATGCATGTACCTCAGGCGTACATCATCTTACAACATAAATATCCCTCAACTAAGTACAAGTATATCAGTATTGTACCATTCATAAGAGTGTTTTTCACTCAGCCAACCAACCATCATATACCATATCCAAGTAAAATACCAACCATATCAAGAATGCCTCAAGAATTCACCATATAATAAGAAAATCTAAGAATCAAAACAAAAATGTATTCATACCAGAAATTATGTAGCTAACCTGAACCTATAGAATGTTGACCTGGGAAATTGCTTTCAGACTCTAGGGACTTGGCACCCACATCTGCTCAAGTTTTGATGACCTTTTTCATATGTACGTGACTTGTCCTCCTACTTCCCATGGATGTATGTGACCTGGCCTTCTGTAGACCACATATGTATGTGATGTGTCCTTTTACAACCCACATTCAACTTCAGAAAACTAGGTTTTTTCTCAAAATTTTCAACTCCGAAACTTTCGTTGTAAACCCTCCTTTGCTACCTTAGACTTGCGTAACTTCAGATGTATCAATGAGTACCTTAAATAAACCTTTCACAAAATAATATATATTCAATGTGCTCAATATTGAAATCTAATAAGAGACCCTTTCTCTCTTATTTATACTCTCTGTTGTTCAAGAGTCTGTACTTAAGGCTATAAAGTATAGAGTCTAGGCATCCCAAAGTGAGTGAAAGATAAAAAGGGAAAGATCAAACTTCAGGAAAGGAAGCTAAGGATGATTTCTAAGTTGTCTCTATCTCACTTCCAAATGTTCCTGGATGCTTATATCCCGTTCAATGATTGCCCATGAACGTTCGAGTTCTACCCGGGTGGTGGCAGTTTTAAGTATGGTATCAAAGAGATTTAAAGCGATGCTGGTTTGATATGATAGGCTAGGTTCAATGTTGGGTTGTCTTGCAACGGGAATAGTCATGGAGGAACAGATTTTGAAGAGTTCGATGCCTAAAATGCTATTTCAAATTTTTTATCATATAAGAAAGAATTTTCGGATCCAAATTAATGGTAGAACAAAACCAAAGGCCTTCTCCCGTAACTAAGTTAACTTTGAAAAATCATGCATGAAATGTAAGACAACATTAAGTTGTCAACAATGCAAGGCTCCAATCAAGGGAGAATCTCACCATGTAAATAGAAGAAGAAAACAGACAAGAAAAACTCTGACGAAGCATAAAATATAGAGATCTAAATAGTTCACAGGTCTTGTACCTGTTGATAGCCGATATGGAGGAAAAAATGCAAGTGATTAGATGACTAAATAGTTTTTCACCACAGTAGAGGTTATACTAAATTGCAGCTAAGCATTCATCAAAGATATACATGTGAAATGAAATTGAATATGAGATGACAGAGAAAAGCACATAACTCAGTCTTCATGGAATTAGGAATATTCGGATTGCTTCGTATTAATTTGCAAAAGGAAAAAATATCTATTACAATCGGCCCAGAGAGACCAGCCCCTTGTTCTCTTTTCAAAATGTATATTTATACAAACTTCTAAACATTCGAATTTCAATCGTTCCAGAAGTTTTCAGTTACAAATGGAAAATTGAAGCGTTTCATTTCCTTGTCTTTAGCCCTCCTTCATGCGGACAGAGCGCCTTCCTTTCTTTACTCTTATGGCTCTAGAAATAGAACATAATAAAATTTTTCATCATTTAATGCCAAAAACCTGCCCTTTCGCTTGCCCAATGCAATTGACACACCTTTCTATCAATTGGGCTATCAACTTAGAAGGCTTTGCTTGGTTGTTTGCCTCAAAAGTGTAACAATTCTTTGCTAACTATGGCAACCTTTTTCCTACTTGTCGGTCTTCAGTGATGATAGACCATAACTGTACATTTGGTTTTATTAACCATTTGTCCACTTGGACAATATCAACCTGACTTATCTGGGATATTTCAGCCTGCTCTTTTTCCACATTTTCCTTGATATCTAGAAGGTGTTTGGGTATATCAATTTTTCCCAGTGTCCCAGCACTGCCTTCCTTATCGAGGTCCAACAAATTTTTATTTATCAAGCCAAAAGTTTCTTCACAAGAATTTCTCATTTATTTAGCTCGTTCTCTTCTTTCTGATATATTATGCTCCCACGCCTTCAATAAGATATTTCCTCTGGTTTTCTCTAGGATGGAAAGTTTGGAACTACTGACCATTCTGCCTTCCTTATCGAGGTCCAACAAATTTTTATTTATCAAGCCAAAAGTTTCTTCACAAGAATTTCTCATTTATTTAGCTCGTTCTCTTCTTTCTGATATATTATGCTCCCACGCCTTCAGTAAGATATTTCCTCTGGTTTTCTCTGGGATGGAAAGTCTGGAACTACTGACCATTTCTTCTTTCGCCGTTTCTATAACAGCCTCTTGGAAAGCAACCCGAGCTGCCCCAGCTTCTCTTTCTCTCAAAGAAATATCTTTTAGCACTTGATCTATTGTCTGGCAGTGATTTTGAATGGCTTCCACTTTAGCAAGTAAATCTTGCTGAGCTACTGACACTTTCTTTCGGATTTCAATGGCTTGGGATTAGAATATCTTGATATCTATGACCTGGTTCTTGGTAGAATTAAACTTTAACTACAATTTATTTATCATTTCCTCTTGATGGCTTACCTATGCTCAGAGGATTTGGTCCGAATGATACATTTTCCTGAGATTAGATCTTAGTTGTTCGATTTCCTTTTGATCGGCTACTCTGGCTTGCTCGAGACGTGCGTTCACCTGATCTCTGGCATTTGCCTCTGTCGTAGCTAGCTTAGCCTCCAACTTACTGATCAAGAGGTTCTTATGCTTTAATTGTGCTTTTAGAGATCCAACGGAAAACTGGTTGGTTGTAGCATAAGCCCCCAATGTCCTTGCTATCTCAGTGGAAAATTCCTCCTTTTCCATGGCCTTTCCATCGGTTAGGATTTTGAATTTTTTGGCTACTATGCCTTCTTTCTGATAAAACTCTTGCTTGACAATGACATTCCTTTTCTTATTGAAGAAAAATTCATTTGGAGGTAACTCTTCTAAAGAAATGGGCATTAGTTCTTCACCGAAAATCCATCCCGCGTCAGGGTTCCCCTTTGTGAACTGTAAGGGAGTGATAGAAGTAATGGGACCGTCAATTTCCTTGGATGATTGCTTTGGGATAGCATCCATGTCTGGCTCTCTTGATGTGGGCGATGGCGTAATGCCTACCCTTTGCAGGAATATCTCTACTTGACTCTGGACCATATTGCCCGGTGCAACCATTTCTGGGCTTCCTTTCTCTGAGTTGGGGACCTCGGCTTCCTATTTCGAGGTCCCATTTTCCCCTATCATTTCTTGGTTTTATTGCCTGTCAGGACCTGATTCCTTTGATCCCTTGGCTTTCGTTTGTTGTATATCTATAGTTTTCGGGTTCTTTCCTAATAAAACTAGGGGGAGGCAACTCCACCGGTGCTCCTGAAATTTAAAGAAATCGGCCATATCTCCGGGCGGCAGGGCTTAAATCTGACTTAGGACTTTAGAATAGGATCTCGCACCTCGGAAGATGTTGTCGTGAGGCGAATTCTCATGTTCATATCTCTTCAGGCCACAACTCTCCATGTGATTAAACACAATCTTATTAGGGTCATGCTTCTTAAACTCGATGTCCACCAATTTCATTTCCTCCAAGGCCGTAGCCTCGTCTTTGGCATGGCCAAAATATAATAAGGAATATGTATTAAAATGAATGGGGAAGGGTGGCCATACCTTCTTTGAAAATCCTTTGAGCTCTTTGCTTATCCCACCGAACACAGTTTGCCTGGCGATCTCGCGACATACCAGCTTATCCGGCAAGAATAATGACAGAGCATATGGGGGAATAGAGGTTCTGAAAACCCTGATGTATGAAAACTCCACTTCTACATACCAGTCAACCACACTACTCAAGTTGGCCGTGATGATATCTGAAATCCTGGGAGGTGGGTGACCGAAGATGGAGACATGCATTGGTACCATTACCTAGTTGAAAATCTCGTAGATGGATTCTTTGGCTTTATCCTCCCAAAGTTTCGAGTGATAGATATGAATAGGCTCTGCATTAGATGGAGTCCATCTCCAACTCATTAGAGGGAAAGGTGTCATGAAGAAAATAGCATCCATGATGTAGGTGGACATAAAAAATGAAGTTGTTTTCCCACTCGCCTTCTACGCTCGATATTCGGTAATTCAACTGGTCAGACTGTCCGACAACAGTTTGCCCTAGTCGAAAGAAAAACCTTCAGCAACCATATGAATAAGCGATACCCATGGGAGGAAAAGGTGAGTAGTGTCCTCCCTCCCATACAACCTACAGGCCATCATCGCTATATACTTGAATTGCGGCACTAAGGAGGATATTGAATAAATTCCATTAGTATCAGCCCTAAATTTTGCGGGGTGCGAAACCCAATCCTTGATCAGACCGGATAAGATTCTTCCAAATTGCTCGCATTCCTTCCCTTTGAAACCTTCTAGAAACTCAGTATTGTGTGTAAAGTTTGGTGTGGGTGATAGCTTATTCATTACCTGCAAATGTTCTGGTCTAAAAGTACCAATTGTCACCCTATGTTCATTGATAATAATCCTAGTCAGGATGTCCACATGGTCCACTGCCCATCTGATCATATCATAATAGGGAAGAAGTCATGGCCTTGCCGCTATTTTTTGCATTGCTGCTTGAGCGATGATTTTGTATTTGGTGGTCAAGTCATCCTTCTCATTATCGTTGGAATCATCTGAACAATTTATCGATTCAGACTGAAGAATGTTGGAAATGTATGTCCATGTTTTGACAGTATTAATACTTCGGGGTGAAGTATCAGAAACAACATCTGAGCCTTGACTTGAACTCTTGTTAGCCACCTTGGGCACTTTTCATGGATCCATGATAGAGAACCTTGCACTCAGATCCCCTATAGTAAGAATTTCAAATACAGATGGAAGTTATCCTGGTGAAAAATCTTCGCGCACAATAGAAATAAAATTGAAATAATGAAAGAAACCCCTTTGCTTTGATTTTTTAACCATGTGCGAGTCCTTGCTGATAGAATGGTCAAGTTGTTTAATGGAAATATTTAGGAGTGAAATGATATCTTATTATCCATTAACTCACCAACATTCAAATAAATGCCATAGATGCTTAAATGATTCGTGACGATGAAAAATGAGGAAACATTCAAAAATCTCATCCGTAGAATATGTGTGTTAAAGGTTGTTTAAGGCGTTAATTAATTCATCTTAGTTCCTGCAATTAAGTACTTTTAGTCCTTAAAACCATTTTCGGCATTCGCCGCATCAGATGATTTCGCTCCTAGCCTTGGAGCCCCAAAGACCCGAAATCACGATGACGCGATTTAGCTGTTTATCCATAATTTCACTCAAGCTTTTAATTAATCCACACCTTAAAAAAGGAGATCGTGACTTCGTGTATCGGAGTCACGAAGGTGCGTATTTTTGGGGGAGAGATCGTCGAGTCATGAAAGCACGATAACGCTTAACCAAGGTTGAAAATATTTACTCTTGACATTAACCAGGGTAACTTTTAAAACCACTTTGCGACTTTGGATATCGGGGTTTGAAAAGCATTCGACACATAAATCCCGAAATGCGAGAGCACGAGGTAATAAAAGTGATAATATTTTCTTAGTGGTTTAATGATGGTGATTTAGAACTAAAACGGCTATCACCATTTTGTGTGTCGAGACACTGAGGCTTCAGTGGGTAAAAAACATGATATAAACGATAACCTGAAAACCAACTTTTGGGCTTAAGTATAACATTTCACCCACTTAGAAAAAGGCGCCTCCAACCTTTGAAGAAAATCAAAATTGAAAAATAAAGGCGCTCCAACATAGGCTCCAACTAGGGATCTCGTCTCCCTACAAGACAGGAAGAACAATAGACCACGTGCCTGTATTGGGTAAATGGAGTCATTGGTTTCTTTCTGTGGGACTTGTTTTAGGAAGAGGATACAGAGGGAAAATTGAGATTTCATCTTTACTTTTGGAAAGCTTTTCAAAACTCAATTGCGTTCTAAACTTAACTGCAGCCCATTCAATGACTTTCTCTTTCTCGACACTGAATTTGGGTCTGCTTTAAGATGATCAAAATAGTCCTAGGAAATTGAACAGATTCTGTGGATTTTGGCTTGCATCAAAACGAAGTAAATTCCATGCTTTTAATCAGGGAGTCCTATCTGAACTTGGGATGTAGATCTAGTTTTGAAAAAGATGATTACCAGGGTATAGTAAAATTTATGTATGATAGCCTTATAGATATCTCAGATATTGCTTCACTGCCAGCGAGCCTGTTCAGTACCCTGGTGAAGTTATCTGACTCCCTTTACTGAATTTCATTTCACCACTTCAAAATGTAATCGTGCATTTAAATGCTGAGACGAGGGAAATCGTTTATGAATTTCCTTTCATCGTCTCCTTGGACTAGATGGGGGAAATCAAATATGAATTTCCTTTCACCATTTGTCTTATATTTTACTTTTTGAAATACGAAGTGGGGGAAATCAGTTTGTATAAAGTATACCAGGGGTGATATCTGTGTAATATTCACAGTATAGGTCTGTCAACTTGCTTTGATTACTCAGGACCAACTTTATCTTGATTTTCAAAACATCTTAGCCCAAAGGGAATTATGGGAGAATTTATTTCCAGGGGTCTTCCTTCGAGCAAGCCTCAATCTTTTGAAACCTGTTAAAAAACCTAAAAGAGTCAGGATCAACCTACGCATAACTTTTCTCAGTAGGAGAACGAGGAGTTATGAGGTTTGGCTTACTTTCTAGGATCTATTTTCCATCTTCCAAAGCTAAAACATAGCTCTTCTCCCTCTGTGGAAGCCAAGGAAAGGTGTCTGGTGTTTAAGGAGAGAAAGCCAAGGACAGAAAAAGGATGATGAAGAAGGGTTTGGATTTCAAAATATAGGGGTTATGGTTCAATCCAGACTCTTGGAACCTTTTCTTGGAGACGCTTTACTTTATTTGTTTATTTTAATTATTTTTTATCTTATCCAGGTGAACCTTTTAGGACCCATAGTAAGAAGTCGTTCCTTTAATGACATGTCAAGCGAAAATATCATACTCATGAGACCGTCGTGGCGCTTTAGTGATATTCATTTGAAATACAGACACCTCGGAAATTCACACCTTTTCCTTACCATTTTGTTCTCTTCTTAAATAAAAAAATATTTTTTATCACCTGTTTTGGGTGAATTGATTTTCCTATACATGTCCGTTTGTTTTCTCCTTTTTCTCATTTGGGATGAAAGTTGGGATACTGTAAGAGAAAAACAAAAATAGTATAAGGGATTTAAGATTAATGGAATTGAATGTGTTGAAAATTTCATATCCCTACTCTTAGCAACATTTCTTGCAAAGGGGGCGAAGCGGGGTAAAAACCCACTTACCCTAAGTTGGGGTGCAAATGTACACTAGGATAAGCAGCAAGAAGATCTGGGTGGCCAAAATCTGCACTCTCATATCTATGGTCAGGAGCGGATTCCAGAGCCCCCTCGCCATCCTACATTTAAAGCAGAGGGGGGGTCTAGAATCGGGCGCGCATCTCTCAAGCGACTAGGATTAGAGCGCCCAGATCGTGTTGGTAGCCAATTCAATTTTTCCATTGCCCTATAATCTGCCTACACCTATGTCTTCTGAACTTCAAATTGTTGTCGCATTTCTTCAAATAGGCAATATTTTCATTCTTTGCGACATTTGCAAATTGGTCTCCATTTAGTTTTCACGACTGTAAATGTGAAAACTCCTCCATCGTTCTTTGAACTGTCATGATCTTTTATTGATATTTTGAATGGCACTTACCTCTGGATTATCATTAAGTGGCTAAAAGATTTTCGAACTGTGCCTATTTGCCTATTCTTACTTTGATTGTGCAATTTGATTTTATTAAACTGGTAAGGCATTGAGCATATAGACTTATATTTTTAAGACCTGCCTAGTCATTGAATTACATAGGGTTCATGGTTTGTTTTTGTTTATATATATATATATAATGTGATCCTTATGTTAAAATTTTTATAGCTCTTGGCTTGTCAATTTTATGAAATCGATTTTCACAATGTTTCAAAACCTTTGATTAAACATTTATGCAATGGCATGTTGGTTAAACATTTGGGTTTGATTTCACATTGAATATTCATGGTTTGAAATATTACATTGGCGCATTGGTATATCATTCATCGTTTGATTTTTTGGTCGGCTGAATAGTATGATTTGAACTATGTTATGATTGTTTCAATAGAGGGTTAAATTGCCAGTTGTACCTGGCCATTACTATTTTGCATGGCGGTAAGTGATTCCACCACCCTCGCATGCGCACATTAATGCTTCCCCTTTGATCGTTCATAGTGGTTAGTCCGAATGACTCTGCTCCTGTGTGCTGGTGATTTCGACCCAAACCCTTACCATGTGCTCACACCATGGCTCCAGTCGTGAGGGATGAACCCAATGGTAGCCAGGCCCTGTTGATGTTCGACAGTGCCCGCAGTGACCTTAAGGACAATGGGTGGCTCCCGTTCATACAGAAATTTGATGGTTTTAACCTCTGCGTTGCTAGGCAATTCGCATTGACCTTTGATGGCTGTCGAGCCAAGGTCGGCGATGTTCAATTGCAAATTGACGATAAGTTTGTAAGCCTTGCTACAGGTTTTCCTATCACTAGACAACGATGGTCCAAGAATTGCAAGGTAGAAGAAGTCCCTTGGACTTTGCTCTTCCAGTCACGTAAGGTTAGCTCCTGTGACAAGGGTTTTCCTGTGACCATGCTGAAACAACATTGGCATGAGTTACTGATGAATATCAAGCAGTTCATCACCTGCGAGGGTCGGTATGGGTTTGTTTTCTTACACCACCTTCGTTTGCTTATGGTTTTTATGGGTTTTGAGCTTAATATGCCATACTATCTGCATAGAAGCCTGTTCAAAATGTCTAAGAAATACAAAAGGAACCAGGCTGATAGCAGCCTCTTTCACTATGGGCTGGTTAAAATGATTGTTGTTTGTCATCTGGGGTTACACCGAGACTGTTGGGATGATTTCCTTGCTCGCAATAATTTTGTGGATTCAAATCCACCACAGGTTGACAAACCTGTGGTGACCGAGGACAAGTCTGTACCCTCGGTACCCTACAATATCCTTTTATCTAAACCCTTACCCGATTCACCTATCGCCCTACCCCACTCTGTGACCAAGGATGTCGAATTTGTTAAGCCTGTGGAAAAGAAGCCTAAAGCCAAACCTACTGCAAACACCAAAGGCAAAAAGAATGCGCGGCTAATCTCTCGAATGGCGAGGAACAAACCAAAACCCCCTGTCAATCCCGACCCTATTGTGTTGAGCGAGGACTCTGATTCAGAGGTTGAACATTTTTTGGCAAGTGAGTATCCCTATTCGGAAGGTTTGTGTGTCAAACCCTCATACGACTTCGTGTCAAACCTACCACCTTGCTTGCAAAATGACCCAGATTACCCTGGCATTAAGCTTCCATGTAAAGCCCCCGGTCATTCATCCAAACCCTCTCCTGAACTTGCAATGCCACCCTGTGATCAATGTGGCTCATGGTTGGAAAGATATTATCTTGATGTGCCTATGCTACAGTCCAAAATTCACTATTTGGAGGACCAAGTTGCACAACTTACTAGTCAAAAGGCTGAGTTGCAAGCCACTGATAAGAAACAAAGGACGACAGGTTCTATCTTGTTTAAAAATGTGGAGTCAGCTACAGCGGTCGTGAATTCAAAATTGGCATAGTTTGAGCAGCCTCACAGGTATGTTCTATCACTTGTTTATATAGCGAATTCGAATGCTTTGAATAAGTCTGATTACAGCGTGGATTTGCTCTGTCATGTTATATGAATTATGTACATAGTTATGTTTTCATCAATCGAATTTCATTTTCCCAGTTCAGCTTCGATCGGATTTTTATCGATTTGTTGAATCTTGGTGTGGATTTGGTTGGTTTAATTTAGCTAAAATGAATGCTCTTTCAATTGGAGTCGTTTGTATCTATTGTCGACACAAGCTGTTTCTCATATTTCGATTCTGAACATAATCGCATTTCGTTTTGATTTCGTATAATGTATATGCTATGATTGGTAACAATTGTGATATGGTCAACTGTTACGGTTTTATGTCTATATGGCTTTCGACCAACTCGAATACAGTCTAGATTGTTTTTAAATGATTCTGTACAAATTCACCCAAATCGTGAATGGATTCAATTCATAACAGTGACGCTAAAACCCAACCTGTTAATTCTTATTGGTTTACCGTGAGCTCGGTTATGATCTGGTTGGATTTGTAATGGCAATGAATATTCAGTTACAATTTGATTTGTAAAATGAGATTGGATTCACTATTATTCTATATTAAACTTAGTCACGATTTGTTTCGATTGTTGCCCAGTTTACGATTATCACTTCTGTCGATCTGATGATGGTCGTGATCACTATTAACTGATCCTGCTTGTTGACTGTATAATGCTCAGTGATCAAAATCTATGGCGAATTGTGGTTGATATTGTTATGAATGTCTTATTTGCCCATGATCGTAATAGTCTTTCCATCTTTGTATTTAATTAAAAGACATGAATCTTATGCTACTTTATTATAGCCATAACAGATGGATTATGATTGTGTTGGATTAGATCCTATCACACACGATATGACTCACTATGGATTTCATTTGATATGAAACAGTCTTGTTACTGTTTGACCCGATTTTATGGTAACCGTGAAACAGAGTATTCTTACCCCTGTTTCGATTAAACCATTTTTTATTATGTTTTATATTGAATGATAAAATCATTTGAATCATTAGTGATTCATTTTCAATGTTTATTGAAATAAAATTGGATTTGATTCTTTTAAAAATATTTGATTTGATTTCTATCTGATCCTGTATGCTATTTTAGACTAGCTACAAAATCAGATGATTCTGTAGCTAAGTCTGTAAAATCAAATTTTTATTGTTTTTCTAATGAAATATCTTTCTTACTTGATATGTTTGGTATATTGCAGATGAATTCGAAATTGCAGTGGATATGATGAGCAGTTAGGGGATATTTGAAATATTTCACTTGCATTTTAGTTTCCTAGTTTAGTTGATTTTGGGATATCTCCCAGATTATGTAAAACAATTTGATATTATCCACAGGGAGG
>ML783253.1:204032-273911 GCA_009831015.1 Picea engelmannii | reverse complement strand
CTAAGATTAGAGCGCCCAGATCGACGACGCTCAAGCGATTTCGGACCCCCCTTGCCTTTCTGCCTTTAATAGTGGGGGGGCAGTCTAGAATTGGGCGCGCATCTCTTGAGCGGCCAGGATTAGAGTGCCCAGATCAATGGCTCTCAAACAATTCCAACACCCCTTTTCCATCCTTCCTTTAATGAAAGGGGGGGGGGGTCTGGAATGGTGGGGTATTAACATGGGGCCCCCTTCCTGTCGTGTCACCTTTTGTACCATTCTCCCCCCTCCCATCTGTTCTCCACCTGACCATGCAACAGGGCCCGTTCTCTTTGGCCCCTCCTCATCCTCCGACATCTGTCCATCTACCCTCTCTCTGTCCACATGGTCCCTCTTTCATCTCATCATCCACTCACCACCTGCCATGTGTTTCTCTCTCTCTCCTAGTCACCTCCATCTGCGTGGTCATCTCTACTCCGTATCCACTGGTACCCCCATGCTCCATGTTACTTCCACTTGTGTCCTATCCAACACCCCCTGTCATACCCTCATCCACATCCTCCATAGGGGTCCCCTCGCAGCAGTCCAACGAAGTAGCATCCAAAGAAATACCGTTCAGCTGATCCAGGTGGCACCATGAGGAGACCTCCATGTCCTAGAGGACAGAGTTGACTGAGGCCATTCCCAATCCCAAGTAAGCAGTTATTGAAGTTGTTGATGGTGGTTGAACATCATCTCCGCCATAAATGGAAAGCTTGGCAAAGGGCTAAAAGCTGGTCGATTCATTTGCAGGACAGTCAGGAGTCTGATTGCATTTGTCATAAGTGCACGATCGTCCAGAGTCTGCATGCACAGACTACCAGAAGACATGCAGACGCAATGTTTTTAATGAAGTTTCTCATTTTTGTTGCTGTTGTTTTGTTTTGACTATATGTAGGCATTGTTTCCATTTTGTAAAGTGTGATCAGTGGTAGAGAAAAGCTCCTGATTGTAAAGTTTTAATAGACGCTCTAGTTCTCTGGTTATGTATCTGTATGTGAGATTTCTTGTTTTATGACAGACATATTTCTTATCCCATCTAGCTTCATCTCCTACTGAGAGAGAGTTCATGATCGACTGATTCGTGTAAATTAATGTGACTGTGTTAACATAAAGGATTTATTGTAACACCGTTATATTCTCCAGTGTTGCCTACATTTGAGTGTAAGAAGTTCTTACGTTCAAGTTTTTCTTCTACAGGCTGTTAGAAGCTCGATGCCTACAACAGCCCCCAACTTTTCCTCACAAAAGTGTTCCTCCTACTCACCCTTACTACAACCCACTGTCTGAACTTTAACTAATACCTTACCTACCTGTGCATGTCCAACCTAGTTTTGGAATTAGAACGATATGGTTTTGAGTTTTCTTCCAGTTGATCACCCTATATAAACAAATCGTGACATAAACTGATGGGTGTCGGGCTCTGCTCCTACTACAATCCAAGAGTGACTTCCGATGCTAACACCTACTCCTAGAAAGACAGTGACCTATTTTATTTGTGATGAAAGTAAACTTACCTTAAAAAACTCTAAAAAAAAACCAGAAAACAAAAACCAGTATATACAATGGAAATTTGGAAACCATTTATTGCATATAGTGCTTTAAATAACGCCCATTGACAGGGGTGTTGAGGATTTTACCGTCCAATTTATCTAATAGAAATGAATTTTTCCCTTCAGAAGCTCTGACTTTGAACGGTCCATACCAGATATGATCAAATTTACCATGTTTTCCCGAGTCTTCCCTCCTAGCATCCCATTTCAAAACCAAATTGTCTAGGAGAAATTCTCTGTCCTTGGCCTTATGATCAAACAATGCTTTCATGTTGTCCTAGTATTTCAATAGCCTTTCATCCACTTCATCCCTGTGCTGTTAAACTTCAATCAGCTGGTTTATTTTTCTTGTGACATGGTTTGTTTCTTCTTTCTCATCTTGCCAAAGTTTCATCACAGGAAGCACCAGATTTATAGGTAATACCACGTTGGTCCCGTATACCATTTGGAAAGGAGAAGTGTCGATAGATTTTTTTATACCTATCCAATTCACCCACTAGGCGTACTTCAAATGCACATGCCAAGTTTTTTTGTTTTCACTCAACACTTTCTTAATTATAGTAATTAGAATTTTGTTTGAAGACTCGGCTAGCCCATTTCCTTGGGGGTAATACGCTATGGAGTGTCCGAGTACGATATTGTATTTTTGGCAAAAGCTAACCATAGCCATAGATTTGAATGCCTGGGCATTATCTATGACTATCTTTTAGGGACAGCCGGATCTAGACAAAATATTCTCTTCCAGGAAGTCCATTACCACCGAATCCATCCCCTTTCTAGTTGGAATAGCCTCCACCCATTTGGTGAAGTAATCTGTGGAAGTCAGGATCCATTTATGTTAAGCGCTGGAATGCGGGTTAATTTTTCCTATAAAATCCAGTCCCCATTGTTGAAAAGGGGCTTCCATTTTGACCGAAACCAACGGTAGTGCTGGGAGTTTCTGCTTTCCTGTGAACAATTGGCAAGGGTTACAGGCTCTGACTTTGGCATTGACATCTGAGAATAGTTTGGGCCAATAATATCCCACCCTCGGGATTTTATAAGCCATTTCCCTCTAGGCATGATGTCCTCTGCACACTCCTTCATGAAATTCATTTATGACCCTCTCTGTTTCTGATTCGACTAAACAAACCAATAGGAAGCCTAATGGGTTCTTCCAATACAATTGGCTTTCTGATATACAATACTTCACCGCATACATCTTCAACATCCTGGATTTAGATGGAGATAAGTCATTCGGGCATTTCAAGGTCAGTAGGTAGGACACTATATCTTTATACCAATCCAATGAGGCAAACTTTTCTTCGATTCTGATTGCAGTTATTTGTTCATCGAGCTTGTTTATGTCCACACATCCTTCACATCCCTGTAGGCTATTTATTCCGAGGGCTCTGAAATTTGATTCGGCTAAGAGGTTAGCCAAACCCTGTCCTTTTACTAGCCTTGTCGGTTTTATCTCTAGGTCGAATTCTTGAATTTTAGCAAGCCACTGTCCCCTTTTCCCATCATTGTCGGGATGAACCAAAATGTCTTTTACAGAACTGGTGGGTACGTATGCAATTACCTTGGAATGTAACACATAGGTTCTGAAAGTCTTTAGCACCTTCACCATAGCATATGATTTCTCTTCCATTATATCATATCTCAATTCAACGTCTCTAAGACTTTTACTAAAAAAGGCTATTGGTTGCTCGAAACCTTCTTCATTCTTCTGGAGGAGCGTTGCCGCAACTGTGTGTTCAGAGGTGAATGAGAAAATCAGAAAGCTTTTAGATAATCAGGGCTTGCCAGTACGGGTGCTTCGCTTATAAACTTCTTGATGCGTGCAAACAATGCTTTAGCTTCTGTTATCCATTTTACTTCGTTGTTCTTCTTTAGCATATCTGTGGTCAATTTCACGATTTCAACAAAGTTTGGGATAAATATTCTCAAAAAAATTATTTTTCCTAAGAATGATTGAATCTCTTTTACATTTCTAGGGATATTTATGGTGTCTATAGCTTCAACCCTCTTAGGATCAATTTTAATTCCATCTCAAGACACAATATGGCCCAAGAGTTTACCTTCTTGCATAGGAAAGTGAGACTTTTTGGGGTTTAAGGACAAACCGAATTTGCGGAATTTCTCAAGTGTCTGCTTGAGATGTATCAAATGATCTTCATCAGATTTAGAAAAAATGGTCAGATCATCAAGATAGATAACCATGAATTTATCCCTCTCGTCGATGAAAGCGATATCCATAGCACGTTGGAAAGTAGCACCTGCATTCATTAGACCAAAAGGCATTTTGTCATACATAAATGTGCCCCAAGGGGTGTTGAAGGTTGTTTTTTCTTTATCGTGCTCATTGAAAACATTCTGATTGTACTCGGAAAACCCATAGATCATCGACATCCTATTCACCCCAACTACTTTTTCTAAAACGTGATCCATTTTGGGTAGAGGGTAATTGTTTTTGAGGGAGGATTTATTCAGATTTTTAAAATCAACACACAGTCTGATATCCCCACTTTTCTTTCTAACTAGGACCAGGTTGGCTACCCAGTCGGAGTATCTTAGTGGTATGATTATTTTTGTGTCAAGGAGCTTTTTGACTTCTTTTTCAACCATGGGCAATAAAATGGGATTGATTTGTCTGAGGTTTTGTCTAAAAGGTTTGACACCAGGCTTTAGAGGTATCTTTTGTTCCATCACAGTGGTGTCATAAGTTCTCAGCTCATCATATGACCAAGCGAAAATGTCTTTATACTGCTCGAGTAGATCAACATATTTTATTTTTGTCTCAAGAGGGAGGTACTTCGATATTTTTACTATCCTAGGATCCTCTTTGGTCCCTATGTCGCAATCTTCAACCTCGTCTAGTTGGGGTTGCAAAGTAGATTTTAAGGGCATATCATTTTGGTCAAACAGTCTCTCTAGAGGGATTAGGGCCTTTGGAATCTGATTGTTCTTTAAAACCAACATGTGATGATTAGCGATCTTTTCCTAGAACTCCTGAGGATCCTCTCCCTCTTGCATGATCCATGTGTGGTCATTTTGGTTTTCTTGGTCAATGTGATTTTCGGCGAAGTCATCCACCATTTCAAGGAATTTTCTGATCTATTCGTCATCCTCAAACACTTGCCAGTGTTGGATGTTGTTTGGTATGGAAGGTCTGTGCCTCACCTCTATGTGGTACTTTAGTTTGAAAGTTGTAGGGGGTGAAACATTTGAGGTTGCTTTGGCTAATGAATTGGCTTGCAGGTTTTCAACACGTGGGATGTAATGAACATTTATCGACGAGAAGAAATTTTCTATTAAATCCCAAGCGCAATTTCTATAAGATCTCAATCTCGAGTGTTTGGCCTAGTATTTCTGATTTATCTTCTTCACTATCAACTCTGAATATCCATAGACTTACAAGTTCTTTATGTTCAACTTCTTGGCAGCTTCTAGCCCTAAGACTAGAGCCTTATACTCACATACATTATTTGTGTAGTCTATATCCCACTGAAGTTTGTAAGAGAAAGGAATAACAAATTCATTTTCAGGTGCTACAAACAATACTCTTGCACCTACTCCTTTATATGACGAATCACCTTCAAAAAACATTTTCCAAATTCCAATGCTATACATATTTTCGTCTATCTTTTCTTGTTTATTTTCATCTATGTAATTATCTTCTGTACAACTATTTACACCATCATCAAAAGAAAAAATACAATTCCCCAGATCTTGATCGGCAACATAAATAGGATAATTGTTAGGATTCTGTGGGTCACTTACTCTGTATGCTAGCCTCGTTTCCCTGTGTATGTGTTTCAGCTGTCTTAGTTTTTCTTGCTTGGATCTCGGCCTCCTTTACTTTGGGATTCTGCGAATCCACCCCTTTTACTTTGCTATTAGGTATCTCGGTCTCTTTTGGGGCATGCTCATATATTTCACCTCTAGGGAGAATTTTCTTGGGTTGAGGAGTCGACATAGGTTTGTTTTTGGGCCTCAAATTGTACTTATGTTGGAGCTCAGCCATTATAGAATCGACCATTCCTTGATAGGTAGAATCATCAGTGTTGTTTATGTTATCATCTTTATTTGATGGTTGTTCTGTGTTTAAAGACTTCTCATAATCTTCCTTAGTTAAATGAGGCTGCATGTAGTCGTTACCCAAATTGTTTACGTCTTCTTCTAGATCCTCAAAATCTTGCAAGTCATTTCCTCCTATAAAATTTTCATTTTTTAAAGGAGTTTGAATTTTCTTGTCTTCATTTTTAATCTGTCTTTATTGATTTTGAGGGTTGGGGTTTCTCCTAAATTCTCTCTTAACGAATTGATATGATTTGGATTGATCTAGATCCATCCTAGAAATTTTATTTGATAGCTCTTTAATTATCCTAACCATATCATCCATTTTATCATCTGAGGATCTACCAGATCTTGAGGGTCCCGCTTGTTCCCTAAAATGTTTGCTTTCTCGGTTTCCCATTTCTATTTTTGTTTTTAATTTGCCAGAAGACATCATGTTTGATTCGATCTCTACAGTGTCATCTTACATTCAGGTCAGGTTAGCCCCTCTTCTTTCTCTCAACAGAAGTGCGAAATCGGGTTCGAAGGCTCTCGCAAAGGTTACCTTGGCTGTAGGTTGGGACGGTTTAACTTCGACTGGGATCTTATTATATAATTTGTTAAACCTTTGAATGAATTCCATAACAGTTTTTGAACTTTTTTTCTTTAAAGACCCAAATTTAGTCAAATAGTACAAATGGTCTTTCCTTTCACCCCATTGTATAAGAAAATAGTCTTTTAGGGCATCATAGGATAATATCGAACCTCCAGGTAGACTTCGAAACCAGGTCCTTACCTATCCTTCGAAAGTATGAAGCAATAACCTTGAATACACATCTTCATGTTCGAGACCTAGGATATCTGCGAATTGATCGAAGAAATTTATATGTTCGGTCGCGGTCAGGTCCTGTAAATTTAGGTAGGTTTTTCATGTAGTTTTTAGGAAGGTTGTGAAGGGGTACTGACAGGACTAGAGGCACGTATCTGGCAGCTACTTTAGCAAAAATATTGGGGGGTGGGGGTTGACCCTGGGCCCCCCCTCCTCCTCCTAGAGCCCCCTCCTCCTCCTACAACCCCTCAACCTCCTCCTCCTAAAGCCCCTCCACCTCCTCCTTTGGTGGCCACCATAGATACTCTTGGATAGAAAATCGGTACGTTATACAAAGGGTTCTGGAACATGAAAAGTGAATCTTTAGCTTCTTCGAGAGATGAGAAAACTGAAGAAGGGGGAAAAGGAATGCGAGGACTTGGTTCCTCAGATTTGCAAGAGATGTAATCAGGGGAACCCGCGGGCATGGAATATGAGTATATGGTATACTCTTCGAGACTTTGCGAGGTCGGGAAATCTAACTGAAGAGTCAGCGGGATATCAATCACTGCTAGCTTTACTGAGGGACTCTCACCTTCGTTTATGCCAGAGGTTGTCGGATGAATTTCAGATTTAACTTCAGGGAGAGCTAAAGTTGGGTTTAGGGTTTTGGCCTCAACTGGTGTGGTGGTCGTTCCTCCAAAGAGGGTTTTAGAAGGAGACTCTTGCAAAGTTAGAGTTTCAAAAGGAATCTTAGGCTTAGGTTGTGTGTGCCTAAGCTGGTAGACCGTAGTAGTTGTCTTAAGGGAGCCTCTTGTTTTTAGTATTTTTTTAGGATTGGAAACATGTGTGGTCTATTTACCATCTGAGTTTTGTATGTTGTTCCTTCGATCGAATTCCAGCTTACTTAAACGTGGAGTCGCCAAGTGAATAATAAAAATATATCCTTTGGAAGGTGTTCACTCTTTGTTCACTATCAAAGAGCAGAAACTTGCAAATGTCGTTCTCCCAGGGAAAATAATTTTGTATCTTCGTCCCTGACAACGGCGCCAAAAAGATGTTGTTCCAGAGTCTGTACTTAAGGCTATAAAGTATAGAGTCTAGGCATCCCAAAGAAAGTGAAAGATAAAAAGGGAAAGATCAAACTTTGGGAAAGGAAGCTAAGGCTGATTTCTAAGTTGTCTCTATCTCACTTCCAAACGTTCCTGGATGCTTATATCCCGTTCAATGATTGCCCATGAACATTCGAGTTCTACCCAGGTGGGGGCAATTTTAAGTATGGTATCAAAGAAATTTAAATCAATGCTAGTTTGATTTGATAGGCCAGGTTCAATGTTGGGCTGTCTTGCAACGGGCACAGTCATGGAGGAACGAATTTTGAAGAGTTCGATGCTTAAAATGCTATTTCAAATTTTTGATCGTATAAGAAAGAATTTTCGGATCCGAATTAATGGTAGAACAAAATCAAAGGCCTTCTCCTCTAACTGAGTTAACTTTGAAAAATCATGCATGAAATGTAAGAAAACATTAAGCTGTCGACAATGCAAGGCTCCAATCAAGGGAGAATCTCACCCTGTAAACAGAAGAAGAAAACAGACAAGAAAAACTCTGATGAAGCATTAAATATAGAGATCTAAATAGTTCACAGGTCTTGTACCAGCTGATAGCCGATATAGAGGAAAAAATGCAAATGATTAGATGACTAAACAGTTTTTCACCACAGTAGAGGTTGTACTAAATTGCATCTAAGCATTCATCAAAGATATACATGTGAAATGAAATTGAATATGAGATGACAGAGAAAATCACATAACTCAGTCTTCATGGAATCAGGAATCTTCGGATTGCTTCATATTAATTCGCAAAAGGAAAAAATATCTATTAAAATCGGCCCAAAGAGACTATCCCCTTGTTCTCTTTTCAAAATGTATATTTATACAAACTTCTAAACATTCGAATTTCAATCGTTCCAGAAGTTTTCAGTTACAAATGGAAAAATGAAGTGTTTCATTTCCTTGTCTTTTGCCCTCCTTCACGCAGGTAGAGCGCCTTCCTTTCTTTACTCTTATGGCTCCAAAAATAGAACATAATAACATTTGGCATCATTTAACGCCAGAAAACTGCCCTTTCACTTGCCCAATGCAATTGACACACCTTTCTATCAATTGGGCTATCAACTTAGAAGGCTCTGCTTGGTTGTTTGCCTCAAAAGTGTAACAATTCTTTGCTAACTGTGGAAATTTTTTTCCTACTTGTCGGTCTTCCGTGATGATAGACCATAACTGCACACTTGGTTTTATCAACCATTTGTCCACTTGGACAATATCAACCTGACTTATCTGGGATATTTTAGCCTGCTCTTTTTCCACATTTTCCTTGATATCTAGTAGGTGTTTGGCTATATCAATTTTTCCCAGTGTCCCAACACTGCCTTCCTTATAGAGGTCCAACAAATTTGTATTTATCAAGCCAAAATTTTCTTCACAAGAATTTCTCATTTTTTTAGCTCGTTCTCTGCTTTCTGATATATTATGCTCCCACGCCTTCAGTAAGATATTCCCTTTGGTTTTCTCTAGGATGGAAAGTATGGAACTACTGACCATTTATTCTTTCATCGTTGCTATAATAGCCTCTTGGAAAGCAACCTGAGCCACCCCAACTTCTCTTTATCTCAAAGAAATATCTTTTAGTGCTTGATCTATTTTCTGGCAGTGATTTTGAATGGTTTCCACTTTAGCAAGTAAATCCTGCTAAGATACTAACACTTTCTTTTGGATTTCAATGGCTTGGGATTGGAATATCTTGATATCTATGTCCTAGTTCTCGACAAAATTCAACTTTAACTGCAATTGCTTTATCATTTCTTCTTGCTGGATTACCTGTGCTCGACTAATTTGGGGCGACTAATGCATTTGGTCGAGATTGGATCTGAGTTGTTCGATTTCCTTTTGATCGGCTGCTCTGGCTTGCTCTAGACCTGCATTCGCCTGATCTCTGGCATTTGCTTATGCCATAGCTAGCTTAGAATCCAACTTACTAATCAAGAGGTTCTTCCTCTTTAACTATGCTTTTAGAGATCCAACAAAAAACTGGTTGGTCGTTGCATAAGCCCCCAACGTCCCTACTATCTCAGTGGCAAATTCCTCCTTTTCCATGGCCTTTCCATCAGTTAGGATTTTGAATTTTTGGCTACTATGCCCGCTTTTTGATAAAACTCTTGCTTCATAATGGCATTCCTTTTCTTATCAAAGAAAAATTCATTTGGAGGTAACTCTTCTACAGAAATGGGCATTAGTTCTTCACCGAAAATCCATCTCGCGTCGGGGTTCCCCTTTGTGAACTGTAAAGGAGTGATAGAAGTAATGGGACTGTCAATTTCCTTAGATTATTACTTTGGGGTAGCATCCGTGTCCAGCTCGCTTGATGTGGGCGATGGCGTAACGCCTACCCTTTGAGGGAATATCTCTAGTTGAATCTAGACCAACTTGCTTGGTGCAACCGTTTCTGGGCTTCCTTTCTCTGAATTGGGGGTCTCGACTTCCTGTTCCGAGGTCCTGGCTTCCCTTGTCTTTTTTTAGTTTTCCTCCCTGTCAAGACCTGAGTCCTTTGAGCCCTTGGCTTTCATTTACTGTATATTTGTAGTTTTCGGGTTCTTTCCCTGTAAAATTGGGGGGAGGCAGCTCCGCCGATGCTCCTGAAATTTAAAGAAATCTGCCATATCTCTGGGTGACAGGGCTTGAATTTGACTTAGGACTTCAGAATAGGATCTCACGCCTCAGAATATGTCATCGTGAGGTGAATGCTCATGTTCATATCTCTTCATGCCACAACTCACCATGTGATTACTCACAACCTTATTAGTGTCATGCGTCTTAAACTCGATGTCCACCAATTTCATTTCCTCCAAGGCTGTAGCCTCGGCTTTGGCATGGAAAAAATCTAATAAGGAATATGTATTAAAATGAATGGGGAAGGGTGGCCATACCTTCTTTGAAAATACTTTGAGCTCTTTTCTTATCCCACCGAGCACAATTTGCCTGGCGATCTCGCGACATACCAGCTTATCCGGCAAGACTAGCGGCAGAGCATATAGGGGAACAGAGGTGCCAAAAACCCTGATGTACGAAAAATCTTCTTCTACATACCAGTCAACCACACTACTCAAGTTTTCCATGATTCTATTTGAAATCCTGGGAGGTGGGTGACCGAATATGGAGACATGCATTGATACCATTACCTAGTTGAAAATATCGTAGATGAATTCTTTGGCTTTATCCTCCCAAAGTTTCGAGTGATAGACATGAATAGGATCTGCATTAGATGGAGTCCAGCTCCATCTCATTAGAGGGAAAGGTGTAGGCAGACATAAAAAATGAAGTTGCTTTCCCACTCACCTTCTGCACTCGATATTCGGTAATTTGACTGGTCAGACTGTCTGACAACAGTTTGGCCTAGTCGAAAGAAAAACCTTCAGCAACCGTATGAATAAGCGGTACCCATGGGAGGAAAAAGTGAGTAGTGTCCTCCCTCCCATACAACCTACATGCCATCATCACTATATACTTGAATTGCGGCTCTAAGGAGGAGATTGAATAAATTCCATTAGTATCAGCCCTAAATTTTGCGGTGTGCGAAACCCAATCCTTGATCAGATCGGATAAGATTCTGCCAAATTGCTCGCATTCCTTCCCTTTGAAACCTTATAGAAACTCGGTATTGTGCGTAAATTTTGGTGTGGGTGATAGCTTATACATTACCTACAAATGTTCTGGTCTAAAATTCCCAATTGTCACCCTCTGTTCGCTGATAATCGTCCTAGTCAGGATGTCCACATGGTCCAGCACCCATCTGATCATATCATAATAGGGAAGAAGTCATGGCCTTGCCACTGTTTTGTGCATCTCTACTTGAGCGATGATTTTGTATTTGGTGGTCAAGTCATCCTTCTAGTTATCGCTGGAATCATTTGAACAATTTACCGATTCAGACTGAAGAATGTTGGAAACGTATGTCCATGTTTTGACAGTATTAATACTTCGAGGTGAAGTATCAGAAACAACATCTGAGCCCTGGCCTGAACTCTTGGCAGCCGCCTTGGGTGCTTTTCATGGAGCCATGATAGAGAACCCTCCACTCAAATCCCCTTTAGAAAGAATTGCAAATACAGATGGAAGTTATCCTAGTGAAAAAGCTCTGCGCACAATAGAAATAAAACTGAAATAATGAAAGAAGCCCCTTTGCTTTGATATTTTAACCCTGTGCGAGTCCTTGCTGACAGAACAATCAAGTCGTTTAATGTAAAGATTTAGGAGTGAAATGAGATCTTATTATCCATTAACTCACCAACATTCAAATAAATGCCATAAATGCTTAAATGATTCGTGACGATGAAAAACGTGGAAACATTCAAAACTCTCATCCATAGACTGTGTGTGTTAAAGGTTGTTTAAGGAATTAATTAATTAAGCTTAGTTCCTTCAATTAAGTACTTTTAGTCCTTAAATCCCTTTTCAGCGTTCGCCACATCGGATGATTTCGCTCCTAGCCTTGGAGCCCCAAAGACCCAAAATTGCGATGGCGCGATTTAGCCATTTATTCATGATTTCACTCAAGATTTTAATTAATCCACGCCTTAAAAAAGGAAATCACGACTTCGTGGCTCAGAGTCACGGAGGTGCGGCTTTTTGGGGGAGCAATCGCTGAGTCGCGAAAGCACGATAACGCTTAACCAAGGTTTAAAAGATTTACTCTTGACATTAACCAGGGTAACTTTAAAAACCACTTCATGACTTCGCATATTGGGGTTTGAAAAGAATTCGACATGTAACTCCCGAAGCGTGAGAGCACGAGGTAATAAAAGTGATAATCATTTCTTAGTGGTTTAGTGACGGTCATTTAGAACTAAAACGACTATCGCCATTTCACGTGTTGAGATATTGAGGCTTCAGTGGGTAAAAAACATGAAATAAACGATAACCTGAAAACCAACTATTGGGCTTAAGTATAACATTTCACCCACTTAGAAAAAGGCGGCTCCAACCTTTGAAGAAAATCAAATTTGAAAAATAAAGGCGCTCCAACACTCTCCAAGTAGCTTCCTCTAGGGTTTATCTTCTAATTGTTTTACCCAACTTCCCTCTTTTAGGGTTAACCCACTTCTAACTACTTTGTCCACTTACAACCACTTTATCCACAAATAGTAAACTCTCCACTTCTAGTTGCAACTAATTTATTTTTAATTATTTTCTTATTGCAACAACTTAATCCATGATTAACTCCTAGTTGCAACCACTTTGACTAGTCAACTTCTTCTAGGAACTTCTAGAATAATTTGGCTTCTTTGACCTTCTAGGGCCTTCTATATAACTCATGAGGATTCTCCAACTTCACTATGCCATATCTCCTCAACCATGAGGAACTACATGACGTACCATATATCATCGGAAATGGCACAACATGTACTATCCATCTAGAATAGTCTCACCTGCATATTCTCTGATCTTCATTCCTTTATACCTCAAACTAACTTGGGTTCCTTAATCATACCTCTAGAGCTACCGAAATGTGTTACCAAACATACTCAACGGTTGACATCAATATCTAAGGGTTGACATCAATCTACAATATCACTCTCCAAGGGTTGACATCAATGACAACCAACTATCCAACTGTCCATTAATCTAAACCAACTATCTAAAAATTCCACCATGTGTAAATGTTGGGCCTGAATATATCTAGAGCCTTGTTGTGCAAGGTCCTGTAAAAAATATTGTTCCTTGAAAAAAGATATGATAATTAGATTAAAATAATATGAAAGATGTATCTTTCAATCAAATGGTAGTAATTATTTAACATATTCAAAAATACCTTGGATTTGTTGTATCTTCAAGGGAACCAAGTTTTCATCCACCAATAATTTGATGGAGAGTGTTTTGATATTTCAACATGTGTTTCCCCATGATAACAATGTGCTTGATCTGACTGCGCAAAACCAATATCCTCATGAGATTCCCCTTGTAGATCCTCATGAGCACGGTCTAGTGTGTGCAGTGGGGGTTTCTCAGGGCCCCCAGGAGTTTTAGTCATATGAGACACAAACGAAGAGGAAAATAGCCTCGCATGTATGTGTCTCATGCTAGGACGATGTGGGGTTTGTGCATCACTACCACCAGCAATGTCCCCATGACTAGGTTTTTTCCAAAGGATGCAAAATTGCATATAGAAAGAAAATGTTAGAGTATTGCTCATATAATGGTATGAGACAAAATTTTCATAAATGAATATATGTATGAAATAGTCTTTTTTTTTAATTGCGCTTACCCCATATTTTTCTATATTCCGCCTTAAAATTTCCATCCTTTTTTCCCTCCTGTGTAAGTGGCCTAAACCTAGACAATTCAACGAGTTCCTTATTTGCTTTTCTCAAGGCCTTTCAAATTGTTTCCATCTGGTTGATGGAATCATATATTTCATTCCATGTAGCATCCTTCTCCGATGGTGTTATCATCTACATCAACAAATAAACATGTTAATTCAATTTTTGTAAGAAATAATTGATATGAAAATCATTGTTATACCTACTCCAAGCTAGTTGGTTCCTTCCCACGATCACCCCGCCACATTATATGATGCATGACAATTTAGAATGTTAGAAAATAATATAATTAAGAAGCATGAGCTATTAAAATGTATGTTAAATATATAAAAAGTAAAAAAATAATTAAAGGTTTGGTATAGTGGTAGAACATGTTTACCCCCATAAATAATGGTGCTTCCATCGATTCGATTCAAATCATAATCGATTAACAAATCTTCCACTACAACTTTTATTTTCATTGCACATACGAATATTCAATTTCCTTCATGCCCCTCAAATATACAATTGGGTTTATTTCTTGTTGTCCTAGGTATTTTACTGTTAATAAGCCCTGCAATATTGCCCAATGCCTTTGGCCTTCCATCAATATACATCGTCGCTCCTTTAGTGTGATTATTGTATTTTAGCTATATGTAATTTGTAACGACTGCATATCTCCACATAGTTGGCATATATAGAACCAACCTAAAAAAATCTCCATAGTTATAGCATGGTCCGACATACTCCATCAAATCAACAAGTCATACATATTTCCCCTTTATTCCATGCATAGAGAATAGACCTAGACCATGTATGGATGATGGAGCAATGCGATAAATCCTCTCATTGACATAGAAGTCATTATCCAACATAGGAAGTTCATTGGGTACCCATGGTCTCAGTATATGTTTCTACATCAAAGGAACCTCGACCTCACATATGCCATCATAATCATATGAACATGAACCTCCTTCAACCAGAAATAATTCCATGCACATATAGAATTTTATTCTGAACTTTTCACCTCTAGTTGATCTCACCCTATTATATGTGTTGGACACCGTAACACTTTCCCCCCTCCCTCCAGAAATTCCCTCACTCTAGGATGATAGGTAAGATAGGTACATGTTCGTTTGTACCTACACTCCATTGAATGAGAAAATGTAGTTAGTGATGATATGATTGAAATAGTAATGGCAATGGTAAGAACAAAGCACCATGCATCTTGTTTATTTCTTTGACTAAATGTAATGAATGGGAAAATGGGTAATTATCAATTGTTGGGTTTGAACATTTGATGTAGAATGTTGTTTTCCTACAATATTGTTGGGCATTGTCCTTGGCACCACAACCAAGTAAACCAAGTAGTGAAACCATATTTTCACAAATCCATTTCTTCAGGGTAATGAATTCACATTAGAGAATCTTGATATCATGTCGAGAGTAATTGCATATACTTTCAAATTTCTTATTTTGCAATGAATATTTTTCTTGGTAATACAAACGAGTTGTGATAGGCCTACCATTTATGGATTATAATGGTATGAGAGTGGTTGAATCAATAACATTGAATAAGTTCCCAATGCTTTGAGGAGAAGGTAGACCCAACATGGGTAAGGCATTGAAAAGAGAAACGTTGGAAGACATAAGGGCCATTAATGTGTAGATATAAGAGGAGAATTGACACTTGAAGGAGAAAATACAGAGGTTTGACAAGGGGATAGCATACCCAGAAGAGGTCCTTGAGGCTATACTTGGAAATTGTTTCCTTTGTTAAAGGAATCACTAGCCAAACACCAAGAATCTCTCACATGTAATTTCCCAATGTGGTATTAGAGTGCTCGTGTGGCTAAGTCTATTTTTTTCAAAGAGAAATATAGTTGTGTTGAGTATTTGAAGAGATTCACAATCCTTCATCTAAATCTAAAGCCAAACTTGTGGAGCATCATTTTTAGCTTCTAAAGATTTGGGGTTGTGATTCTATTTCAACAAAATCCGTGCACTTTGGAGGAAATCTAACCATTCCATTACATCTAAATGTCCCTTTCAGTGGGTATACATTTCATTTCACTCACAAATTCCTTTGTATGCCCAAGATTTGAAGATGTTCATTCATCAATTAGTGGAGGTCCATTTTGAAATGTATAAGAACTTTGGTTTATGAATTTTTTTTATTTAATTCATATTTGGCCAATTTTTTTGTTTTATAGCAAGGTTTTGGTGTTTCTCATGGTTTGAGCTATTTTGATTTTGTGGTTACAAAATCTATGAAGCTTTTATTATTACAAGGTGTGTTTCTTTTGAAGTCAAGTTATTTCATATCTCATCTTATGAGCCTCCTACTCCTCCCTTAGCCTCTGTTAGCACCATAATTTTCATGGCTAAGGTTAGAGGTTTGTCAACAATTTTGCAAAGTCATGCATGTTAGCACCCATATTGTTTTTATGACTGGCATCATCCAACATCTCCAAGGGTTAGTTTCAAAAGGATGCTTATCATTTATTTGTTCCATTTCCATTTGCAACCGTGCACTGCAAAATTTGTTATGCGCTTCGCAAAGCACTTCACCACGCAGTGGATTTCGTCGCGCAGTGGATTTCTGTCGCACAGTGGATTTTTGTCACCAAAGGATTATGTTATGCATAGGATGTTGTCGCACAGTGGCTTTTGTCATTCATAGGATGTTGTCACGCAGTGGATCTTGTCGTGCATAGGATGTTGTCGAGCAGTGGATTTTGTCGCACAGTGGATTTCGTTGCACATAGGATGTTGTCACGCAGTGGATCCTATTGCGCATAGGATGTTTTCGCGCAATGAATTCTGTCACGCAGTGGAGTTTTCCAGCATGCAGGCTACAGGTCGCACTGCACAAATTACTGGTTTAGTGGCCAACTTCAAGATCAATTTCTTACCAACTAGAGAAGAATTTTGAAAATCCCCAAGAGGTTTTTGTCGAGGAAAAATAAAAATAATAAAAACCTCTCTCATATTTGAAAAACGTGTCATGGATTGGGAGATTTGAAGGAATCTTTGAACCCTATTTTTCAATTTTCATGATTTCCTATCCAAGACATGTTTTTGCGACATGTATTTCGGCTAGCTTGAGATGAATTTCAAGAAATTGAGAGAGGTTTTTCTTTAAAACGAGCTCAAATACAAAAACTCTCTCAGTTTCGGAAAACACATTTTTATCAGTGAGATATGATGACATATTTAAAGATTATTTTCCCAGTTTGTTGTGTAATCTGTTGCATTTTTTGCTGAAGGTTATTGTTGCGTAGAAGACTTGTTGTGCAGAGGTGACAGAGTGTCCAATAGTGAAAATGATGACTTATAACAACCATAGGGTTGAATTTTTATCATGATCAATTATTGTAAAGAATATTTCAGTTACGATTATGATTTTGAAAAGTCATATTTCTTGTTTTAGTAAATCCGTTGTAGTTATTGTTCTCTTTCAAAGAAAATGGATCCATGATTCTAGGAGAGAGTATCTCAACCCTAACAGCCAATGGCCACATTAGTTTTCTATATATGGGTATCATTTTGATGTAAACAGGGTTGATTGGCAAATTGGGTAGATGACTGTTATTGTATGAAATTTGAGTTTTGACCGAAATTTAATGCAAAGGCCCTGTGATTTGATGAAAGGATTCTAGTTATGATAGTTGGATGTATTGTGTTTCTCTCTTTACGTATGTGTTTCCTGTTGCCTTATTTCATATCTTTTATTGTCTATTTTGGAAATGATTTATGAACCTACGGATTCACTAAACAACACCCTTTGTTCACTCCACTTAGACAAAAATGTTTTCTTCTAAAGCTGACTCTGAATTCACCAGCGGCGGCGCTCTTGAGCCACTTCCTGTTTTTTCTCTCACCACATTATGGTTTTACACTGAATACTGTCACTCACCTAGCCCTTTCCTCTCAAATCCGGTCACTGATTCATTTATCTCTGTCATTCCATCAAATTGACTCCATAGCCCAAGTTTTACTTTCTTGCACCAATATAACCAGAACCCATTTTGATAAAGGTGTTTAAATCTAGCCATTGCTTCTAAAGTCACATCCTATATGGATACTGCGCTATTTCCGAGAGAGCCCTCTCCAAATCCAAAAGGCTAGTTCTTGGGTCTCAATGTTGGTTGAAAACATTACCTTCGTCATCTGTTTCTCAGTCAAACAGATTTACGGAGTGCTAACATTCTGGCGCCGTTGCCAGGGACGAAATTGAATGAAATTTTACCTGGGAAGAATGACATTGTTTTAGTTCTAAGGTCTGAGAGCAGCAGACACTTAGGCACATATTGGCTGTATTTCTTCTCTGGCGACTCCACACATCAGAAAATCAGTTTGAAGGTGACTCCACTGACAGAAGAATCCAGACCTAAAGTTTTCATGACAACTCCAATCAAGCTTCAAATGTGTTTCAAATACTCCAATGGAGAATGAGACCTGTTGACAGAGATATGGAAAAGCAGTATGGAAAAATAAGGTACTCGAGCTTAAGTTTAGTTCAAGAAGTACTTTTCTGTTTTATCAATATCTTCTTGTCCTTTCCTGAGTTTTTCAAAAGAATATTTCTTCACATACTGCGTTCAAATGAATCCCAGAGATCTACCCTTGTATATCCTTCATTGCAAACTATAGGTATACCTCCTTCTTGTATAGCTGATATTCACCAAGCTCCTTCCTCTGAACCATATGATGTTCATGATCATTATTGTGAGATTAATGAAACCAAAGCTAAGCTTGTACCTTCTATTCTTAATCCTGTACCCTCTGAGATTCAAGAAAGATACAATCATCTTAAATTTCCTTCCATCCTTCATGAATTTCCTCTGAAACATTATAAGTACCTTCCTAGGTTTGATGGAGAGCTCGATGGACATTCAGCTGAAAAACATATTCAAATCTTTGAGCATTTTTTAGATATTTTTGAGATTGAACATGATGATATGTCTATGAGGGCCTTTTCTCAGTCCTTACAAGGAGATGCCAAAGCATGGTTCAGTGATTTACAGCCTCAGTCGATTAGCTCATGGGATGAATTGAAGGAAGCTTTTCGTAGATTTTGGGGTGAGAGAAAGTCATGGAATCTACTCCTTTCAGAGTTTTATGCCATGAGAAGAATGAAAGATGAAACCATCTCAAATTTTAGTAGGAGGTTTGCTAGTCTTTATTATAAACTTTCTAAAGAAGTCCAACCTCCTGAAGTTGTTTCCATGCTCCATTATGTAACAACCTTTCAATCAGACTTATCTTTTCTTCTGTTGGAGAGGAAGTCTACGTCTTTGCAACAGATGTTCCATAATGCTCAAGAAGTGGAAGACAATCTTCAAGCATGTCAGAGGCTGCAAAATCAAAATTTAAAGAGTGTTGCAAATACAGAGAATGATGGTGTAGCACGAGAACATGAGATTGTGCATAAACAAGAAGCTGATTTACACCCCAATATTTTTCAACATGATCATAAAATTAATTGTTTCATGCCTTTTTTTGAAGTTTTCAATAATGACATGGATGAAAAAGATAAGGATCAGCCCACTGAAGAGCAAGTTGATGTACCAAGTTTTTTCCTTGTGGATGACATTGCAAATGTAGTTGACTGGCCCAAATATGATGAATATAATGATAATTATGAGAGTGATTTTTCAGAGCAGCCAACTACATGTTCTCCATCATGAAGTTTTTAGTTTCAGCAGTTTAAGGAAAGAAGTCAACCTACATGTTTCAGTTGTGACAACGATGAAGAAAATGAATAAATTTTTGAATCAGATGAAAGAACTTTGCCATTGTGTTTTGCTTCTTTCAAATTGCTAAAGAAAAATGTTTATAATGTTTCAAATCAGAAATCCTACAGGCATGATGTTGAATATGAATAATGTAGTGGACTTGCAAATGAAAACTGTCTTCCATTATGTTTTTTCTTCCTTTGAATTGTTGAAAGTGAATCATGAGATAACAGAGGAAGAAGGGAAGTCTGACTGTGTTCACAATGACACTGTTTTACATGAGAAAATTGTTATCAGTGAGGAGGACCAACAACCTTCTCATACATTTAATGACCCTGTTGCTGATTACATGGAAGGTTATTTTTGTTCAGATTTGTAGCCTGTGATCAATTACCAGCTTGGAAATAAATATGATGGTCAATCGACATCAGTGTTAGATATGGATTGCTTGGCACTAGGGGTTTCATTTCAGCCAACACTTTCTTATTCAGAATTTTTTTATTTCCAACAGTCTCAACATATTTTTCATCCTTTTTGTGGTAATCATTAGGTTGAATTACGTGAAAACAAGGATGCAGTGGAAGGGGTGAAACATGATTGTTGTTTTATGCATGTTTTGGAGGATCCATTTGCAGTTTTGTTGAAGGAGGAAAATAGTCCCAATGTTTTTAATTTTTGAGATTTGAATTTATAGATGAATTTTTGAATGACTCATTAGTAAACATGCTTTGGAGCAAACAAGTGCAAAGAAAGCAAAGAGTGGATAAAGTGCTTGCATGGTTGCATTGGCATTTTGATTTCACTTGATTGGCATCTTTTTCAGCAGTTAGGGTAGGTAGGAGTGTGAATAAGCTTGGTACTACGAGCATTTCTTTTAGCAATCTACAGTTTTCATTCTCGGCTTAGTTTCAGATTTTAGTTTGGAGCATATACAGTTTTGGGTTTTCAGCGGATGCAGGTTACAAGTTACAGTGTCAAATTTGAGTTTGGGAGAAGCCTAATGGATTGACACATGGTCTACTGTTCTTTTCTACATCACAGGGAGGATAACATCCCCATTGGAGCCAACTGTTAGCACCATGATTTTCATGGCTAAGGTTAGAGGTTTGTCAACAATTTTGCAAAGTCATGCATGTTAGCACCCATATTGTTTATATGACTGGAATCATCCAACATCTCCAAGGGTCAGTTTCAAAAGGAAGCTTATCATTTATTTGTTCCATTTCCATTTGTAACTGTGTGCTGCAAAATTTGTTACGTGCTGCGCAGAGTGCTTCACTGCACAGTGGATTTCATCGCACAGTGGATTTCTGTCGTGCAGTGGATTTTTGTCGCACAAAGGATTATGTTGTGCATAGGATAATGTTGCGCAGTGGATTTTTTCGCACATAGGATGTTGTCGCGCAGTGGAATTTGTCGCGCATAGGATGTTGTCGTGCAATGGATTTCGTCGGGCATTGGATGTTGTCGTGCAATGGATCTTGTCATGCATAGGATGTTTTTGCGCAGTGGATTTCATTGCACATAGGATGTTGTCACACAGTGGATTTCATCGCGCATAGGATGTTGTTGCGCAGTGGATCCTATCGTGCATAGGATGTTGTCGCGCAGTGGATTTTTCCAGCACATAGGCTACAGGCCGCACTGCACAAATTACTGGTTTAGTGGTCAACTTCAAGATCAATTTCTTACCAACTGGAGAAGAATTTGGAAAATCCCTGAGAGGTTTTTGTCAAGTACAAAACAAATAATAAAAACCTCTCTCATGTTTGAAAAAAGTGTCACGTATTGGGAGATTCGAAGGAATATTTGAACCCTATTTTTCAGTTTTCATGATTTCCTATCCGAGACATGTTTTTGTGACACGTATTCCAACCAGCTGGATATGAATTTCAAGAAACCGAGAGAGTTTTTTCATTATAACGATCTTATCTACAAAAAAATCTCTCCGTTTTGGAAAATACATTTTTATCAGTGAGATATGATGACATATTTAAAGCTTATTTTCCCAGTTTGTTGTGCAATCCGTTGCATTTTTTGCTGAAGGTTACTATTGCGTAGCAGACTTGCAGTGCAGAGGTGACAGAATGTCCAACAATGAAAATGATGAATTATAACAACCATAGGGTCTAATTTTGATCATGATCAATTATTGTAAAGAATATCTCAGTTACGATTATGATTTGGAAAAGTCAGATTTCCTATTTTTAGTAAATCCGTTGTAGTTATTGTTCTCTTTCAAAGAAAATGGATCCATGATTGTAGGAGAGAGTAGCTCAATCCTAACATCCAAGGGTGAAATTATTTTTCTATATATGGGTATCATTTTTATGTAAATGGGGTTGATTGGCAAATTGGGTAGACAACTGTTATTGTATGAAATTTGAGTTTTGACCAAAATTTAATGCAAAGGTCCTGTGATTTGATGAAAGGATTCTAGTTGTGATAGTTGGATGTATTGTGTTTCTCTCTTTACATATGTGTTTCCTGTTGTCTTATTTCATATCTTTTATTATCTATTTCAGAAATGATTTCTGAAACTATGGATTTGCTATACAATGCCCTTTGTTCGCGCCACTTAGAAAAAATGTTTTCTTCTAAAGCTGGCTTCGAATTCACCCGTGCTCTTGAGGCACTTCCTTTTTTTTCTCTCACCACATTACAGTTTTACACTGAATATTGTCACTCGCCTAGCCCTTTCCTCTCAAATTCAATCACCGAGTCATTTATCTCTGTCATTCCATCAAATCAACTCCATATCCCAAGTTTTACTTTCTTGCACCAATATAACCAGGACCCATTTTGATAAAGGTGTTTAAATATAGCCATTGTTTCTAAAGTCACATCCTACACAGATACCGTGCTATTTATGAGAGAGCCCTCTCCAGATCCGAAAGGCTATTTCTCGAGTCTCAAAGTTGGTTGAAAAAGTTACCTTCGCCGTATGTTTCTCAGCCGAACATATTTACGGAGTGCTAACAACCTCGACACTCTTTAATTATTTTTTGGCTCAAACCATGGTTTACAACCTTTGGTGGCTTCTTCATTCTTTAAATGAGCATATTATATAGTGGCTCCTTTCTCCCTTGTATGTGATCAATTGTTGCCTTGTTGACATCATCCAATCCATGACCCCTCACTATTTTTGGGGACCATTAAGTTGGGG
The DNA here is from genome assembly GCA_009831015.1 of Picea engelmannii. Lineage (NCBI taxonomy): Eukaryota > Viridiplantae > Streptophyta > Pinopsida > Pinales > Pinaceae > Picea > Picea engelmannii. The sequence continues at coordinate 251,230 of ML783253.1, read as the reverse complement.
ACTTACCCCTTCCGTTCAAATCCTGCCATTTGGTTTGACCATATTCTTTAGAGTTTCCAACCCCTCGGAATGAGTTTCACACTATCACACTACCATATCTTCAGCCTACCACATCACTAGAGACTGTCACACCATATTTTGACCACATTGGATAACATGTCAACATTCCCAACCAATAATTCCATGTCGACCTTTAGCATACCCATCTCTCTCTTTTGTGATTTCATTTTTTTAAGGTGATTTTCAAATGAACACAACTTTCTCTTTTCGAGTTTGTTTTCAGTGCAATTGTTTTGTAAAGAACGTGTTTTTTCATGCTTTATGCACTAGTGTAATTGGTTTGTATACATTTCAATAGGAAATTCTCATTGTTATTAGTTTTCTCATAAGATCCTCTCTAGTATTTATTTTTAGTATTACTAAAGAACCTGTCTTGGTCTTTTGGGCACCTTTCTGAGTGACATTATTTTTGAATGTGTGTTAATTTTCATAAACTTTGTAGTGATGTAGTTAGTTTTATGTTTATATTAATTTGATTATGTTCTTCAATATGGATAATTCTAATGAAGTATGCTTAAATATGACTACTTATTTATCATGAAAGTCCCACATGGAAGATTTTTTGAGAAGTAGGGTATTGTGCAGGATTACTTTAGAAACACAAGTTGCACCTTTGGATCCCTCAAAGGAAGACAATTGGGAAAACAAAAATTATGAATCCCTTGGACTCTTTAGCATGTCCATTTATAGAGATACGTAATTTCACCTACAAGATATTAACAAACCAAAAGAATCTTGGACCAAACCTATGTAGTTTTTTGGTGAATAAAATAAAATTCAAACTTGTTAGCTTGAGAATGAGCCAATTACTTTGGATCCTGCTAACTTTGATCAAATCTAAGATTATATCTCAAGGTTTAAGACTCGAGACATTTTCTTGCATATTTTGGTTTGGACAAGTTTGATGATCAAATTATAATTTACATCCTTTCTAAAAATGGTGAATGTTATTCAATTTTGTTTTTGCATTTTATTCCATAAAGGAATCCTTTCGAGTCACTTATTAAATGCCTATTTTTTATAATTTTGTGATCAAATAATGCTAGAGTAGGATAAGATATTTCACATTGATTTCATTTATATGGATACCAAGAATAAGGCCTCAATGGTGCAATAGAATCAAGGTTCCAAGAAGAAGCAGTCTGAGAAAAGTATAATGAATAAAGGTCCCAAACCCAATCAGTATCCCATTCCTCCAAATCTGGGTCAAGGAGCAAAGCTCGAGGTCGAGAAGATTGGAAAGAATTATAACTTGTATGGATGATATGATGCAAATATTGATGGAATAAGATGGAAGAGTTGGAGGAAACCATGAAGCACCACATCATCCAACTTGAACCTCCTCCTTCTTCTCATTCTTTTTCTAAATCTCAGGCCATTTTTTTCTTCCTATAGCTTCAATGTAGAAGCTTCTTTTGTAGATGATTGGATTTTAGATTTCAGGGACTCATGTCATATGGATAATGAAAAGGCCATATTTGCTACAATGTGATTGTAATACCAAGTATATTTTCATTGTTGTTAATAGGTCCTTTGGATTCTTAGGATCAAGGTTTTTTTTAGATAAGTATTGGTGGTTTTAACAATGTACCTTTTGTTGTTGATCTCTCATGCAATCTTCTATCCATTTGTCAGATAACAAATTTTGATGTTGGAAAAACTAATGATTTTTCACCACATAGTATTATAATCAAATATTTGCATGATCCTTAAGATGTAATATCTTTAAGAAGAGTCAAAAATTTTTCTAGACTACATAAGCTTGACATATTTGGGTCATAATCACTTTGTTATGTTTTTGTCACTCAACTTTGGCATAAGTGGTTTGGATGCTTAATTACCACTCACTACAAAAGTTATGCAAGTAAGAAATGGTGTGTGGTCTTCCTCTAGTTTACTACAAGGATGACATTTGTTTTGTTGTGTTCTCAAAAAGCATCATTGGGATACTTTTGACAAAGGTTCCTCTTGGTATGCATCAACACTTTTGGAGTTGGTTTAGAGTGACTTTTGTGTCCCTTTTACTTTTTTGGTCATTGATACATTGACGGTTTTTCTAGGAACACTTAGGTTTATTTTCTTACTTGTAAAATTGAAGTTTTTACTAAGTTCTTAGCCTTATAGGCCCTAGTTTAAAAACAATCTTGTCATCACATGCAGAGACTAAGAAAAAAAGAAATGGAGGCTAATATGTTAATAAGAAGTTCATTATATTTTGTATTTGAACAAATATTGTGCCTTGTACATCGCACTAGAATGGTGTGGTCAAGAGAAATCATCCAACCTTAAAGGAAATGACTAGCTACATGATTCAATATAGTAATCTTCCCCCTACGTTTTGGGCCAAAGCCATTAATTGTGCCAACTACACACTGAGCCACACTCCTACTAAGGTTGTACATATTGTAATATTAGAAGAATCATGGAGTAAAAACAAGCCATATGTTAAAAAATTTCATCTATTTGTCTATGATGCTTAGGTTCACATTCTCTTTGAGAAGAATAAAGTTTTATAGCTCAAGAGTAAAAATGTATTATTGTTGGTTATTTAGACGATGTAAAATGTAATCACATTTATGTACACCACACTACAAAGATGATGCTCACTAGAGATGTTTAGTTTAATATTGTTTTTTGACTTGTGAACCTAGTTTGATTTTTGTGCCATCTTTGCTAGCGATAAAACCCCCCTTTAACTACACCAGGGTTCAAGATGTAGACAGAGCGAAAAACCATCTAAAAGATAATTAATTCTCAATACTACCCCAAACATAACAAAACTAATGTAAATAAAGAAAAGAGAGAAGATATCGGGTAACTAAACCTCTAATCCCACATCTGGTGATGATCTCCTCACACTTGGAAGTTCCACTAAATGGACGTCTCCTCCTAGGGCTGACCTGCATCCAAAGATAGCAAAACAAAGAAATGAAAGCATGCTATTCCATACATAAGTTAGGGTTAGATGTTAGAATTCTAAGTATAAATCAATAAAAATACTCAAGACACCATCATTTGGGACATAAAAATGTAATTCTTTTATTCATAATACAAAGATTATACCTTACAATCTGAGTTGGCCACCGTTCCGTGAACCTGGTCCAGGCTCCTCTTTACCATGCTTCAAGTGCACCTTGTATGAAATTATTCTCTCAACCTTCTAATCACTTATATGGAAGGGAATGGGTTAAATGGAGGAAGAAGGGGCTGATGAGGGAATGCTGAAGCAATTTCTCACAAAAGGCAGCAATATCTTGGGCAAGGAGGGGAAGTGAAATCGGGTGGAATTTCACTATTCTTATGCTGAGATTTGAAATGAGACCCAAACACCTCCTTTTATATGACAAAAGGATGGTTATTTGGTTGGGTTACGGGACATAGCAGGTGGATTAGTTGGGAAACTTTCAATACCCCATAAATTTCAACAAATTCCTTGCAACTTTTTATTTTTTGCAACTTTTGCAAGTATACGCGGGATGTAATGGTGTAGCATGCATATGTACACGAGTTGTAGTGGTGAAACAAGCATATGTACATGGGAAGTAATGGTGCAGGGCGTGTACATCTTCTAAAAAATGGTTTTGTAAGAAGAGCTTCTCAGCAGTGCTTTGGAAAAATATGCAAGTAAGAGGGCCAAGGCCATGTATGCATGAGTAGGGAAATTTAGGCAACTGATGGCCCCTAATGTGTGAGTTCAGAAGAGCAACTGATGGCTAAAATACATTACAATATATTCACCAATGTATGAAATTGAGTGAGTCTGGGACTAGAGTTTGGGAGGTGCCATCTGCAAAACAACAAAATGTCTCTTCGAGGCGGGAATAGCCATGCTTGGGATGAACTAAATCATGGATGTCAATCAAATACATTGCATATCCATGTCATATAACTATATAAAGTGTAGCCGCAAGAAATACACAATGGATCTACATCTCAAAATCAGTCAAATATATACAAGTATAGTATCCATCTTCAAGAAGCTAGTGATGCCCGAGGGCTGGAGATGACGTCTTCATAGCTCAAGAAACAAATTCAAGATCTTAAAAACTTAGGTAGGAGTATAATGGGAGTGTATAACTCACTAGCCTGAGGTTTTCGACGAATCTTCGGTTAAATACATGAGTATCTCGATGATCAGGCAGAGAACTTCATCGACTTTGAATCAAGACTTGACTGAACTCTCAGGATGGATGACTCATGAGGTCAAGAGACAGACTACAGAAGGCCGACTCAGGTTGGATGAAAATTCCCTTGGACAAAAGCACGAAAGATGATTAGAATCAGGAAGCATGACATTGACATAAGTTCACGATGTAGGAGGCAACGCATACTCTCCATGTGTTTGGAAGAGTAACCAAATGGAGGAGGAAACAACTCTATGTAGAGAGAACAAATTACTAAGGTCATACTATATCCCAATGCTTGACGAAAAAACAAAAGGATGTGCTTTGTCCAAGGGAGACTCTTTGTGCTGATGAAAAAAAAAAAAAGGAATACATATTTCTCATCCCCTCTTTTCAAAATATTTGTTTTTTTGTCTTTTTCAATTTTTTAAAGAGCTTGAAAAATAATAAAGGAATGCTACGTTGCAAAGGAGGAACGAGTATCAAAAGAAATCATACTAGTTCCAAGCACAAGGAACATACTAATGCTTAGAGAAAGGAGACATGTGCAGGAAAAGGACACTCAGGGAAAATTCCTCTATGGGTTAAGGTGTTAGGTCATAGAGGCAAGAAGTGTTACAAGGCTTGCATATAAGGCATGATTCAAAGGTTTAGTTGAGAGAAACATGGAACCGGCATTAGGCCAAAGATGGAGAGATGCAAATGTGATTAATAAATACACAATGAGACCCATTCCATGCAATTTTTACGAGCCAAGAGAAGGTAAGCTCAGTAGTTTTTTCACGTTTAGAGAGTTTGAAAAAAATTAAAATAAGACTCCAGAGAGTACCTTTTTTGGAGATAATCTATTCGGTTCAAAAAAGGGTTAAACTAACCCCAAAAATACATCTATTCAAAACCATTTTAATGAGTGTGACAAAGACAAGATCACTCGACAATCTTTTCAATTTTAAGGAGTCTGAAAAGAGCTTAACTATGGACTCACAACCTTTTTCTAAGTTTAGTCTCCTTAGCCCGAAAAAGTATAAAATTTACTGAGGAGAACTCTCCCGGCGAGATGAATCTCTCGAGGCGTACCTTTTTCCGCTATAATCTACAGGATGGAAAAAGGGTTAAACTCATGCCAATAGATGTTCTTCTGGAACAATTTAACGAGTGTGAAGGAAAAAGGTCACTTGACGATCTTTTCAATTTTAGGGAGTCTGAAAAGAGCTTAAATATGGACTCCATGGGGGTTCCTTTTTCGTAAGTAATCTCCAAGGCCTGAAAAAGGTGATAAACCAAAACCAAGGAGAATGTTCCTTTTTCAAAGATTTAGTCCCTCAGGCCCGAAAAAGGGTTAAAATTACGCCTGAGAATACTCTTCTAGCGAACCAAAGTTCCTAGAGCATACCTTTATTCGTAAAATTAGTCGTCCAGACCAAAAAAGGGGTAAATTACCGCCGAACAGATGTTCCTTCAAATTTGAGTTTGGCGAGTGTGAAGGGAAACAAGATCACTCAACAATATTTTCATGTTTAGAGAGTTTGAAAAGGGCTTAAACAAGACTCTAGGGGGCTACTTTTCTCAGTTAATCCAGACAATATCGAAAATAATAAATACATTCTCGTCGGATATTTCTTTCGAATTTTAAAGCGATCTTGAAAGACAACAAAGCATGCTCATTTGGGAGTCCTGTGAGGTAGAGTCTACACAAACACTAGGAAAATATAAAGGGGTATCCTAAAATAACACCAAATTAGGATGGTGATTATCATATGTGATCTAGTCGATAGTGACAATGATTCCATTGTGAGGTAAATGTATCACTCAAAAGAGAGTAGACACCACAACATTGATATCATATACATAATCAGGCCCGAGAATCATATTGAAATCTAATGGGCCTTGCACCACTATAAAATCGACAAGGACAGTGTTCCCACCTAACTAGATAGGCAACTGAGGAAGAATCCCCAAATATTCACTAGGATGTCTATCAAAATCCAATAACTCACGTGATGTAGACACAAGCTCGGGAGAACCCAAAGCTTGCTAAGACGAGGAGGATAAAATACTTGCGAAGGCTCCTTCATCAACAATAAATCGATAAATGTTGTTTGAATTAACTTCAACCCTTATTTGAAAGGGTGTAGAATAAGGAAGAAGAGGCTCAACAAGGTCATTCCAATCAAAGGAAACCATCCTATGACTTGGAGGGGGTGTGCTTGAAGTGAGTGGAAATCCCCCTTGTTATGAAAGTACTGAACTGGAAATGCTAAAAACATAGTCTGTAGACACATCCCTCCTCAAGAGAAGAGTGGGATCAGTCAATGATTGCATCATTGTGACCACTTTGGTAGAATCAACACTCTCCAAGAGAAGAGTGGGATCAACTGAAGATTGCATTAGTGTGACCACTTTGGTAGACTCGACACTCTCCAAGAGAAGAGTGGGATCAACCAAAGATTGCATCAATGTGACCACTTTCTCAACCATAGGTTGAATAGGCTACGAGACAACATGGTCTACAGGCACATCACCCCCCAAAAGAGGAGTGGGATCAACCGAAGATTGCAACGACACGACCACTACATCAACCAAAGGATGAATATACTATGAGGAAACCTTAGAAGACTCAGAATCAGAAGAGCTCACAGACAGGGACCACAATATTCGTACCTCTAGAATTCCAGGGCATAGATGAGTAAGGTGATCTCCCTTGCAAAGATTACAAGGGAACTTAGGATTGCGTCCTATCCGTCTAGAATTTTCAACAGAATCAATGCCCCCAGTATGACTAGCAGTAGTTGGTTGCACATCTCCAACATGACTTGCAGAGGTTGGTGATGGGTCAATAACATGACTTGCAAAGGCTACAGACCTATTTCTAGTATGACTAGCAGTGACTGGACTTTTTCCCCCAACATGAATTGCAGAGTTTGGGTGCTTGCCCCCAACATGACTTGCAGAGGCTGGGTGCTGGTCTTCAACATGACTTTCATAGGTTGAGGAACCATCTCCAACATGACTTGCAGAGGTTGGTGATTGAACTCAAGTATGAATTACAAGGACTAGTTTCATGCCCCCAACATGACTTGTAGAGGCTGGGTGTTGGTCTTCAACATGACCTGCATAGGTTGAGGACCTATATCCAACATGACTCACAGAGGTTGTTGATTTCTTCTTCATATTCTTCCTCTTTCTATTTCATTTAGACTTTCGGTTACTAATAACTGTACTTTCACCAGAGACGGGAGAAGGAGGAGGATAAGACTTTGCTGACGAAGGAACATCAACATGATGCCCATGACACAAAGTTATTAACTGAGAAGCATCAAGAGCATTCGATACATTTGGAATGGTACCCAACCAAACCGGTAGTCCCACATTCAACTCAGGAATGTACAAAGTGGCCATCAACGGGACACCAACATTTCTGAAGAAAGAAAAAGCACAAGAATCCCCTTGTGAAGGGGTTCCTTGGTTGGTATCATAGGGAACTTTATCCATGAAGATCTTATGCATAGGTCCTCTCCTTTCAATATCATTCAAGTCCGTAAAAGTCTCACACACTGACTCCAACGAACGAGTGTTATAAAAAACAACGCCTATAAAGAGGAAGCTCCACGTTTCTAAGCGGAAGACTGAAAAGTCCTCACGATAGACAAAGTGGATGGTCTACCACTCTAGGTCAGAGACCCAAAGCAATGTCTGACTAACTCACTATGGAAAACTAGGGGGCACATAGCACACACTAAAATTTCCTAAAGGTAAATCAAGCAGACGACTAACTAATGGTAAGGACAATTATGCCAATTGACACTAGAGAAACTAACCAGTGTAAGTGCAACTCGAACACAGAAGCACCCTTTGGGTATACTCTGCAAAGTGCGATCCGATGTCTACCCCAAGTACTGCAGTATACCCCCACAGTCACTCGTGTAAGTCCCTAAAATATGGGAAACTAGGTTGCCTTCTCGTAGTCGGTCACCAGGCGGGTACAGTCGACAGTCGAGCATATCATAATGAGAAGGATAACAAGTCTGAAGCCTATCAAGGGTATCAAAATAAACTGGTATGGAAGACAATAGAGAATCTCAAATAGATTCGAGGTCCAAGAAGCTCTGTAGGCAAATGCATGAGGTGTTATTCCCGAGACACACCCTTAATATATGTTCCCCACTACATTCAATTTAGCTTTGGAGGGGTTATCTCCGCTGCCTTTCCTCACACAACCTCGTGTTTATCCCCTGTGTTAGAGGGGGGTCCCAGATAACTTTTATGACTTTGGACTTAAGCACTCCCTAACTCAGACTCTAATGTTTGATTTAACAGCCTTGAAGAGTTTCCTCTCCAAACCTAATTCAAGGCCCTAAAACCCTAAACTAGTTTGTGAACCCTACAAACAAAAAAGTCTTGTGTATTTTAGATTAGGTGTTATTTTTTAGGCTTGATTTACTTAAAAGGTATGGTAGTGAAACTAATGTTGTTAAGACTCTTGCAAAAAATTAAACTTATAATAAAAATGACAAAGAAGTATTATCTTTCTTATTTTTCTTTTGAAATGATTTCAAGATGAGAAGAAAACAAAACATTATGCTAATTCTTTTTCTTTTTCAAATAACAATGCAAAGCAAATGTGAAGAAAGAAAGAGACCTAAACAACTAGGTTTTTTTATTTTCTTCCAATCAAAGAAGAACTAACAAAAGATGCTAAAAGAGACTGATGAATACATGATTCATGGCCCCCAAATAAGCTAAAAATAATACTAAAACCTTGAACAAAATGTTAATACACGATGAATACACGATTCTTAACATTCAAGCTAAAAATAAGCTAAAAATGCTAATAAACACAAGAAGATTAAGAAACAAGTAAACTAGAACCTATACCCAAGCTATGGCCATAGACAGAGACTTTGGTTGATCCAAGAAAGCCCTAAGAAGTGAGAACTTCAATCAGGAAAGAGTTAAACTCCCTCTTTTTCAAAAAAATTTCATGAAATAAAGACGCGGGATGTTGCATCAACAACCTACGTATGTACGTGGGTTGTTTACTGTACAGAGCACATATGTACATGGGATGACCCAATACAGGGCACATACACCTCTATATCATTTCAAAAAATGAAAAGACCAGGTAGTCTTACAGGGAAGGCACAACTGGTATGCACCCTGAAGGTGACCAAAATCCCTTGACAGACTAAGAAAAAATGAAAGAAACCTGAAAGGCAAACAAACCAATCAAACAACCTCAAATCCCCTAAAAAACCCTAGAGGCTTTCTCAGTATGGTCGCCAGTTCTACTAGTGGGAAAAACTCCCCTTTAACTACATTAGGGTTCAAGATGTAGACAGAGCGAAAAACCGTTTAAAAGCTAATTAATTCTCAACACTACCCCAAACATAACAAAACTAATGTAAAGAAAGCAAAGAGAGAAGAGATCGGATAACTATACCTCTAATCCCATGTCTGGTGATGATCTCCTTATGCTTGGAAATTCCACTGACTGCATGTCTTCTCCCAGGGCCGATCTGCATCCAAAGATAGGAAAACAAAGAACTATAAGCATGCTATTCCATACATAAGTTAGGGTTAGATGTTAGAATGCTAAGTATAAATCAATAAAAATACTCAAGACACCATCATTTGGGATAGGAAAATGTAATTCTTTTATTCATAATACAAAGATTATACCTTACAATCTGAGTCGGCCACCGTTCCGCAAACCTAGTCCGGGCTCCTCTTTTCATTGCTCCAAGTGCACCTTGTATGAACTTCGTCTCTCAACCTTCTGATCACTTCTATGGAAGGGAATGGTTTAAATGAAGGAAGAAGGGGATGATGAGGGAATGCTGAAGCAATTTCTCACAAAAGGCAACAATATCTTGGGCAAGGAAGGGATGTGAAATCGGGAAGAGTTTCACTTTTCTTAATCTTAGATTTGAAATGAGACTCGAACACCTCCTTTTATATGACAAAAGGATGGTTATTCAGTTGGGTGATGAGCTATAGTAGGTGGATTAGTTGGGAAACTTCCAATAGCCCATAAATTTCAAGGAATTCCTTGCAACGTTTTATTTTTTGCAATTTTTGCAAGTATATGCGGGTTGCAATGGTGCAACATGCATATGTACGTGAGTTGTAGTGGTGCAACAAACGTATGTATGCAGGCAGTAATGGTGCAGGGTGCGTACATCTTTTAAAAAGTGGTTTTTTAAGAAGAGCTTCTCAAAAGTGCTTTGGCAAAATATGCCAGTAAGAGGGCCAAGGCCATGTATGCATGAGTAGAGAAATTTAGGGCTATAAAAATCTTTGGCCCACAAACCAATTTTTCCATTTACTCCTCCGTCAACTTCTTCTTATTATTATTCCAATATTATTTCATTTGTATGGATGATAATTCTTGTTATAGCACAAATTGCCACCTCTATGCATTTGCGACATGGGCCAACCCTTTTCCCTAGCTTGCTAATAAAAATCCCAACTTCCCTCATCAAAGTCACTAAAAAACATGACTTTTTCTTATATCCACGGGTTTCCTTTGTGGAACACGCGTACATCTTCTCCTTGCTAGTTTGCAACTCATGGATGCCCTAAAAAAATGTGAAAAATAAAATAATTCCACATTTTCAGTCGGGGATCATGGTTGGGCTGGTTTCCCAACTTCCCTGAGCTTGTACCCAATGGAGGTCAACCTCCTTAACCTCTCAAGGATGGTATAAATGCACCATTATGGGCATGGATGAGAAGGAAAAACTGAGGTGCAAGATCATGTTGGAAAATTTTATCAAGCTTCCCTAAATCCCTTCATTCTCTGAGTAGCATCCCATACCTAGAAACTCCTTTTCTAGTGTTCCTTCCTTCTCTATATAAATACAAGATGTGCTCCTATCCCTGTTGAGTTATCCAATGAAGAGCCTCACTGCTGAGTTGATTCTTGAAGGTCTTTGGAGGAACCTAGGGAATTTGGCTCCGAACCAGTACCAAAGGTTGAATCAAGTTGTAACCACCTTTCTCACATTGTTCCCAATAGAAGAGTTCTCTTTCCCTCATACTGTGCATTTGTTGATTCATTATAATGTTATATGCTAATGTATTTCATATATACTTGAATCTATGCACATGATATATGCTATTTGAATCTATAACTACCTTGTAGCATCCTATTCTTGGTTTGTTATTGCAGGCTACTTCTGACAGAGATCAGGAGTGCTTCAAAAAGTGAGAGAGGGGATCGACACCAAATGAAGGATTCAAGGTGTGAGGCCTCTCCTTATTTATTTATCTCTCTCTCCTTATAAAAAGTAGTTATTTATTGTATGCATTGATATATATAGGGGTAGGTTCTATCTTCTAAATTCAGTCTTAATCTATTGTGACTTGACCGAAGGTCATGAGGGAAATATCTCTTAAACAATTTTTCTTTTGAAAAAGACAATGATGAGGGACTTCCTACTCTAACTGCTCCTCTTGCTCCTAAATATTTACCATTTCCAAGACGGGTTCAATAAACTTGGGAATCTCTAGCCCTAGTGCACATTCCTTGGTAACTCTAATTGTTTTTAATAGCAATGTGCACAAGGGACCAGAAACATATGCATCCCCACAGGTAGTGAACAATTCATTTAACAAAAAATGACACCAGTTAAAACCTAATTCCTTGCACATAGAAATTATCTATGGAAAGAGTGTCCAAAGAATAGTTACCCTTGGGATATTTCCTCATCATTCGATAACTCATTAGTTGATATGCGATTCAAAACAAAGTTACAGGGATTGGGAAAATTTGTAGTTTACTAATTTGTTGATGAAACAATTTTCATGGCATTGAATTCATTTCTCTGTGAATCCCTAAAATATGTATCGCAGAGTTGGGATGATTCACTTATCAAGTTTTGCAGAATCTCTCCTTTGTCGAGTCAAGGCGCTCCTCTGACTCCTTTGTCTCCTTTGTGGAGTCAGGATAGCCAGGCTAGGGTTGTTGAGATATCCAATTGAGAGTCTAATTTGTCGATACAGGAGCTAGGGAATTCAGGAGACAGGAGCTAGGGTAGTCAAGATATGGAGATAAGTTACAATAGTCGGGGAAAGTCGAGATATGGAGATCACTTACAATGGCCACAAATATAGTTTTTGGTTATATATTATATATAATCTATAAATTATAATTCTATATAATATATATTATATACTATATATAATATAGTATATGTATTATATATTATATATAATATTTAATATGTATTATATATTATATATTATATATTATATATAATATATAATATATATAATATATATTATATATTATGGAGAAGGAATTAATCTTTCAAAAATTGGCATATGCCACTATGAGTGGCCAACACACGGTATGAAATTGATGATGTCGATCATGAAAATATGACAATGACAAGGATGACAAATGTGATGACAATGACAATGATGACGATGACGATGACGATGATGATGAGGAGTAGGACACTGGCATTGTTGATTAACAATGGTGACAATGACGATGATGACAATGAGCACGACGATGACGATGATGATTACGATGATGACGATGATGGAATTATTATTCCTATTCACAATGACGACAATCATAATCATCACTTCCCATCATCATCTATTGTTTTTGTATTCCACCCCTCATGATTTCCAAGGGCCATTTATTAACATTTTGTTCAAGGTGCATCTCATTTGGTGTTTAAAGATGTAATAATGATTCCCTTGTAGCTTATACCCCTAATTGTAACTTCTATGTTACTACTGATCAAAAGACAAAATAGGTTTTTCTCTCTTTGTGAACCATGGATGAGTATTAACAGGCCTAGATATTCTCATAAGACTTTAGAGGGGGAAATTACATAGTTGTTACCACAAAAGGGGAAAAATTATCCAATTGTAAGAAATGGCATAGCATTGACCCATGCACGAAAGAGAGTGTGGTTAAATGATGTCTTGTACACAAATTTTACTTTGTGGTCGGCATCATTTCTCTATGAATTTAAGATGTATTATAAATTGATATAATAAGAGTACTAAAAATACAAAGAAATACAATATCCATTTGCACATTCAACCAATTAAGTAATAGAAGCTTAAAAATTCAAATGAACCATAAACATCGCCTATGATTAAGCATGCTATATATAATGGTGTTATAAACATCAACTATGATACATCAATGATTCACATAAATAATGAACACAAAGTAACTCTGAAAACATAAATATACATTAATTAAAATAATAGGTAGTATTGTATATCATACTAACACATAACTACAATTCCTCTTTTATTTATCCCCATGGGGACATTAATAAGAAGACCATATACCTATCATCATAAGCAAGCAACATTTTTCCCTATAAAAAATGTAATTAATGAATAATTCATTATAGGATTCAAATTGTGTTTACCAATAGCAAAAATATATGTTTCTAAAAAAGTTGTGGACATAAAATCCTCTTTGTAATTTTTACATGCCATAAATATGAAAATTTCCTAAAATCTACTTCACCTAAATCTATTAATAAATACTACAATATTTTCATTTATATGTGGTTTTCCGATGCAAACCCCCTTCCCTCCAAAGGACTGCTTGACCTCCCGGTCTTGGATCTTTCAAAAATACTGAGTCAAAGCGACTCCTTGGGTCCCTGCGGTCACCCAAAATCACTGTGCTTACATAGGCCCCTTCTCCCTCCTAGTGACCACGACTATGGCCGTGGGTCTATCCCATCATGGTTCAGACTTTAGGGATATCCCAAGCTCTACTTTTGGCCCTTCCCAAAGAGCTCTTCTCTGAATTCTGGACTTCCGCCACGCGTCTCCTTAGATTCCCCAGCCCCACTATGGTTCGGGCCTCGAAACTTTGTGAGACTCTATATCTTCTACCCACAAACCTACGGACTTCTGACTTCTAAATTCCTTGATCCGTTGCCACGTGCTCTCCTCGCGATCAACGACTAAGGTTGAATCGCAACTTTGGACTTCATGGTTCTTCTTTCAACAAACCTTCAAACTTCCCAAATTTTGAAGTGCCAAAACACCTTATGGCTACCCTTCGCGTATTTCTCCCAGATTTGATGGTCTGGAATCGTTTGCCTCCCTCCGAAATGAATCTTGTCCACTGACTTTTATGGAAACTTCAGGGACTTCTCTCCTTGAAATTTTTCCTCCGCTCTCCCTCCTGAGCTTCACTTCTTTGAATTTATCTTGTTCCTCTGAACACTTCCTTTGACACTTAATCGAATATTCAACCTGTGCACACTTTGCAATGGGTCTCTTCCACACTCAACTCCCTGTGGATGATTTCACACTCCTTGCGACTTCTCTCCAACTGCTTCTCTCTTCTATGACTAAAATTTCACTACTAGTCCTTAGCTTTCGAGCCTGAAAACTTTGTCACGCACTCCTTGCGGACGTTTATGCACTCCTTCCATAAGTTTCATGCTACCTCTTTTGAGCTTATGTGTTGAAATAGACTCGGTCATGCACTCTTTGCGAACACTATGCACACCTTTCACTCTCTTAATGAAGATAAACAATTGAAACTTATTCTCTCTTCACAGTGAGTCATACATTCAATCCTGCAAATGCATTCATGGATACAAGAATGAGAAATAACAGAGAATTGAAAGCAAATAAAGAGTCTACCATTCAATCAAGCAGATAGACACAGTACCAACACACATTTGGAACAATATTCCTTTACTATATTCATTCAACTGAATTTTTCATACATTCATCTGCTACTTCTCTGTAGCTTCCAACTCTTGACTACAATGGAAATCTATACCTTAGACTCAACAACCTTCCAACAACAACCTTATCTTGGAAACAATACAAAGATTAAAAACAAAGGGGTTCTCTTCAAGCCTTTCCCTCCAACTACTCTATGCTATCCTATCGAAATTAGTCGCTACCAACCACTTAACATTTATTACAATAAATATCGAGTCAGTGAGATAAGAGCAGATGCTCCAAATCTGTGCTGTGATCCATCACATTAAAACAAAATACATCTCCCCATCGATATTACATGATGTCTCAACCTCCGATCATTAAATATGTTCATAACTCAAAAATCTTTGTCAGATATTACATTAATACACTATCTTCGAAATTCAAAATATTTTAAAATATGCGCTAGTGTGCCCAGCTGTCTTCCACACGCTCTTTGTTGGCAATGCTCTGGCATCATACTCCTCTGGCTAAAAAATTCATGGACTCCTATCCATGAGCTCCTGCATCGATTTTCCATGCTTTTGGATGTCTGCTTCACCAACCCAACTGGCATATTCTATTGGTTGTCCTTTCCACTTTACGAAATACTCAAAATATGTTCTCCTTCTGGTCTTCTTATCAATCCGCTAGTCTATGATCTACTCCATCTGTGGATTCTCTGCTACAGGCATCTGTTTCTCCCATTGGATATTCCCATGATCTTCTAATCCTTCAACCCTATATTACCTATAAGGATACAGGTCTGCAATATTTCATGAATATGGGTGATATACCCACATCTTCCGGCAACTCTATTTCATAAGCATTCTCTCCAAAGCTTCTCAGGATTTTACATGGCCCTATATTTTCAATTTCAACTTATTATATGTTCCTCTCGGGAACATTTCCTTCCTCAAATGTGATATAACTTGATCTCCAACTTCATATTTAGGATTCCTCCTGTGCTGATCAACTCTGTGCTTGTATTCACTGTTGCTCTTTATCAACTGCTCCTTGATTTGATTATGAAGTTCCTGCATCTCTACAACGAAGTCTTCATCTCCTGTACTCCTAAATTCGCTCTTCTTCAGATCTCTCAACTCTGATACTCCTCTCGGATTCATCCCATACACAATTTGAAATGGGATTTTCCCAGTGCTCCTGTTCATTGAGTCATTATATGCAAACTCTGCTTGTGCTATAATCTGATCCTACTGACTATGGTGTTTAGTGACCAAACTCCTTAGCAAGGGTCCTAATCTTTGATTCACCACTTTGGTTTGTCCATCCATTTGTGAGTGATATGAAGAACTAAAAGATAGCTCTGTCCCTAACTTCTTCCACAACGTCCTCCATAAATGACCAACAAATTTGGTATCCCTGTCTAAAACTATACTCGTGGGAAATCCATGGAGTCTCACAACCTCTCTGAAAAACAAATTTGCAACATGCATTGCATCACTGGTCTTCTGGCATAGGATAAAGTGTGCCATCTTCAAAAATTTGTCCACCACCACAAATATGGAATCACTTCCTCTTTCTGTTCTTGGCAATCCCAACATGAAATCCATTCTTATTGCATCCCAAGGCCTCTCTAGAATAGGCAATGGTTGATACAACCTAGTTTTCCGCTTCTTCCCCTTCCTCTGGGAAAAGAGTTTCTACCACCACTCTGTTGTCCTAGGGAACTTCCTCCTCTCTCAGAGTGACTATGTGGTTTCTTCACCTCGCCTTTGGGCTTCTGTGCTTTATCCTGGGCAACTCCTTTTCCTCTGTTCAAGCTTCAAACTCTATTTTTTTGACTCTGCTTCCTGGCCAACTTCTCTTCTGCTTTCAACGCTATTTGATACACATCCTCTAATGTTTTGACTGTCGCCATGCTGATTTCATCCTGGATATCATATCTCAAGCCATTGATGTATTTGGCAACCTTCTCTTTGTCTCTCTCTCTCTATCCAACCCTGATGTTCAGTCTATATAATTCCTCTGTGTACTCCTTCACATTCATCCCTTTCTATCTCATGTTCTGCATCCTCCTGAATAGAATTATCTGGTAATCCTTGGGCATGAATTTCTCCTTTAGCTTGGCTACCATTCGATCGCAACTCTTAATATTTTTCTTTCCCTTGCTTCTCTTGTCAACCTGTAGTTCATCCCACCACAGTGATGCATGTCCTTTTAACCTAGTGACAACATGTCTCACCTTTTTCTCCTCTTCAACATCCTCATAGTCGAAATACTTGTCCATTTCTCATATCCAGTCAAGAAATTCTTCTGTGTCTAAATTTCCTTCATACATTGGGACATCAATATTCGCTCTATCTCCCAACTTGACAACTGCTTTAAGCAAGCATTCTTCCACAACATCCTTAGCTACTGCTTCTTTGACTTCTACTTTTTCATTTTCTGCCTCGCTGATGTCTCCAACATCAGGCACTCTTCTTTTTGTTATTTCTATGGCATCTAGCCTTGCATGTAATTCTCTCATCTCCATTTCCATAGATATATTTTCTACGGGTGGCTCAACACTTCTTCTAGGTGGCATTGTGTTGATTCTTCTGATACCTCCTGTTGATATCAATCTACTCCTCTTTCTACATAAATTAATTTTGTGATGGCTCTGATACCTTCTCTGATGCAAACTGCCTTCCCTCCAAAGGGATTCTCGACCTCCCAGTCCTGAATTTTTTGAAAATACTAAGTCATCGCAACTCCTTGGGTCCTTGCAGGCACCCAAAATAACTGTGCTTACACAGGCCCCTTCTTCCTCCTAGTGACCACAACTATGACCGTGGGTTTATCCCTTTGTGGTTCATACTTCGGGGATATCCCAAGCTATACTTTTGGCCCTTCCCAAAGCGCTCTTCTCTGAATCTTCAGACTTTCTCCATGTGTCTCCTCAGATTCTCCGACCCCACTATGGTTCGGGTCTCACAACTTCGTGAGACTCTATATCTTCCGCCCAAAAACCTCTGGACTTTTGACTTCTGAATTACTTGATCCATTGCTACGTGCTCTCCTCGTGATCAACAAATGAGGTTGAATCACAACTTCAGACTTTGCATTTCTGCTCTCGGAAAAACTTCAAACTTCCCAAACTTCAAAGTGTCGAAACACCTTATGGATACCCTTCATGTAGTTCTCCCAGATCTGATGGTCTGGAATCGTTCGCCTCCCTTCGGAATGAATCTTTTCCACTGACTTCTATGGAAACTTCAGGGACTTCTCTCCTCGAAAATTTTTCACCGTTCTCCCTCCTGAGCTTCACTTCTTCAACTTTCTCTTGTTCCTCTGAACACTTCCTTCGACACTTAATCGAATATTCAACCTGTGCACACTTTGCAATGGGTCTCTTCCATACTCAACTCTGTTGTGGATGATTTCGAACTCCTTGTGACTGCTCTCCAACTGCTTCTCTCTTCTGTGACTAAAATGCACTACTACTCCTAAGCTTTTGAGTCTGAAAACTCTGTCATGCACTCCTTGCGGATGTTTATGCACTCCTTGTACCTATACATTTCACGCTACCTCTTCTTAGATTATGAGTCGAAACAGACTCAGTCATGCACTCCTTGTAGAAATTATGCACACCTTGCACTCACTCAATGAAGAGAAACAATTGAAACTTATTCTCTCTTCACAGTGAGTCATACATTCAATCCTGAAAATGTATTCATGAATACAAGAATGAGAAATAACAGAGAATTGAAAGAAAATAAAGATTCTACCATTCACTCATGAAGATAGACACAGTAACAACACACATTTGGAACAATATTCCTCTGCTATATTTATTTAGCTGAATTTTTCATACGTTCATCTGCTACTTCTCTATATCTTCCATCTCTTGACTACAATGGAAATCTATACCTTAGAATCAATAGCCTTCCAAAAACAACCTTATCTTGGAAACAATGCAAAGATTAAAAACAAAGGGGTTCTCTTTGAGCCTTTCCCTCCAACTACTCTACGATATCCTATCAAAATTAAATGCTACCAACCACTTAACATTTATTACAATAAATATCGAGTCAGGCAGATAAGAGAGAACACTCCAAATCTGTGTTGCGATCCATCACATTAAAACAAAATACATCTCCCCATCGATCTTACGTGATGGCTCAGCCTTTGATCATTAAATATGTTCATAACTCAAAAATATTTGTTAGATATTACATTAATACACTATCATCAAAATTCAAAATATTTCAAAATAAGCGCTAGTGTGCCCAATTGTCTTCCACATGCTCTTTGTTGGCGATGCTCTTGCATCATTTTCCATCAATATAAGCATGATCTTTGAGTTGATCACCATGTAAAAGAAAATTGTATGTTGATATGTTATATCTACATGTTGTTGTTGGATTACTGAGAGGGGGGGTGAATCAGTAATGGCGCAATTTAATCCTTTTTCACCATAAAATGCCAGTGTTATATCAATGTAGCATTATCATCCAATAGTTTCAGAGTAGATAAACAATGAAAAAATGAGCAATCTCACACATACACAGTACACCAGTGTTTTACATGGAAACCCAAAGTGGGAGAAAACCACGAAATGCATTTTCTTATATGTCTTTAAGAATTACATTCATTGGAAGCCCCAACTTACTCTGTTTTCCAGCTGCAACTAGAAGGAGGCTCCAACCCCCTAGTTTCTCAGGTTACAACCTAAGGGAAGCTCGAAATCCCATATTCTCTGGCTACAACTAGAAGGAGGCTACAACCCCTTATGTTCTATGGCTACAACCACCTATCCTTTCCCTATCCAACTGCCCTGATGAATAAGTAGAATGATGGAACCAATGTCACACTATCACTGTGAGATATACTACTGTAAACATGTACCAATCAACCTACACCAAACAACCTGTACCAATAACTTGAACCATGCATCCACCATGCATCAACCTATACCTCAACCTGTACCATAATCAAGTGCATCAACCATGCACCAACCTGCACCAAACAACCTGTAATCAACTTGTACCATAAACAAGTGCATCAATCATGCACCAACTTGTACCTCAACCTGTACCATGAACAAGTTAATCAACCAAGCATAACACAACTCATAATCATCACCAATATCAATACGTGCTTCTAATAATATAACAATATAAGTATGCTACATCATCCATAAACCATGTGTCAACAAAACTACAGACAAGTGCCTCCAACCATGTACCAAGTATGTACCAATCATGTATCAACTAATAATCAACTATGACTCATCAATATGTACCAACATCATCAACTATACACCTCATGTATGTGCCAACTCATCAACTACTTGTCTCAACCATGTACGCAACATGTACCTCAACCAAAATCCCTCATCAATTTCATCATCCAAATCTGATTTGTAACTCCTTAATAGACCTGGTGTATATTATCACATACCTGCAAACCTTCCTTAACTTTAACAACAAGAGATGATCATTTTCATCAAACTTTACTTTAGTCTCACATGACTAGTTTTGGATTAGTCAACAACCATAACTTGAAATAATCATAACTATGTACATGTAATGAATAAAGATTTTGTAACACTCTATTTCCCCTGGTCTGTAAATATATCTATATTGGCCAGGAAATATGGCAAACTCAAAGGTGTGAATGTTTAATTTGATAAAATTTTGTATAAAAGATCGATGAATGTAAATTTTGTTATGAATATGTGTTGCATGACTGTTGGGAAGGGAATGTGCTAAAAGAGACCACGATTGCTAGTGAAAAGGTGGTGGAAGGGACCTAGAATGGTTGTGTTAACTTCCACCTGACCAGTACCATACTGGTTTACTTTGTCAAGACCAAAACAACTCTCTGACCTAGGAATGAATTCCAGTTAAGACGGTAGGTGGGGAGGCTCCTCAAGAGTTAATGAGGGATGGGGCAGACTGCCCATCTGTAAGGCTCCCAACCTTGACCACAGATGGGGAAATTCATGCCACACACAATCTTGTGGAGGGATGCAAGAAAGGAAGCGTGTGGGTGGGCAGAGGGGGGGATGCGAAGATCTCAAAGGAGAACCTTAACTCTCAGATCAAGTCAGAAGAAGGAGAGTAACCTTTGTCCTCATATATTTTTCTGTATCGGGAGAAGGAGAGTAACCTTCATCGCTAACTTCCATTGAGCTAGAAGTAAGAGATTGAATCTCAGAGCATCGTGGTATAAGCTCGAGGGTGGCCAGTGATAAATTCGTTGGGAGTGACTGAGCCTATGGTTGGGTGGAAACAAGAACCCCTCTCAACAGTCGCATCACGCCTTGTGGTTTTGATAAGTGTTTTATGCCTTTTATTTTGAATTGAATATCATGGATACATGCTCATGTTTATACGCCCAATAAATGGTTTCTATATGGAATGATTTCCTGGTGTTTTAGATTGGAAATAATGAATGGATGTGTATACTTATATGCCATAGTTGGTTTCTGTATAAAATGAGTAAGTCCGGAGCATGAGTTTGTTCCACTGAGAATCGTCCCATCTGCCTGATTCTTGTGATGTTCTGGTTTAATTCCTCGAAATCACCTTCTCCAAGGAATTTCATCATATCTCAGAGTCAGAGTAAGCTCCTTGGTATGGCTACCGCTACAGTAAACCCACAATTTTACCCTGCCCCGGTGTCATAGCTCCTAACTCGGTGAGTTACGAAGGCACTTTGTTCAAGTCAGCAGCCTAGGGACTTTGAAACATACCTGAGCTCTTATCCATAAACCCAACTAAGAGTAGGAATAATTTTCCCAAGAATTGTCTGAAGGTTTAGGTGACCTGGGTCTAGGAACCTTGTACAAGAAGGAGTTAGTTTTCAAAGGTTTCAGAGCCGCAGAAGCTCGAAGCTCCGAGAGGTTGAATTTCATTTCCCAAGTTTAGAAAGGATAGCGAGTTCAAATAATGAAAGGGAATATCCTTTCGTTTGGGAGACAAATGGACGAGATCCTTTGGGAAGGATCTGAGGTCTATCACGACCATTATATTTGAAGAGGGAGCACAGGCGTTAATGCCTTGACTCCTTCAATCTTCACAAGTAGTGATGAAATCTAGACCGTAGATCCAAGGATCTATCGAGACCCTCCTTGACCGTTGATCTGACGCAAGTGGATTAACAACAAGACTAAGTAGGAGAGTGGACTCGTCAAGTCCCAAAATTTCCAAAATGATCAGAACAATCCATTGTAAGAAGACACGTGGCAAGAGATCAACATTTTGCTAACTCACTCCTGAAAGAAGTCAAAGGGTAGAGTTTTGTGAATTCGTGAGACCCGAACTCGCGATTCGATATGAACCGTCGGATCAGAAGAGAGCCATGAATGTTGATCTAGGTGAGGGAATATTGGTAGTTCAGGGATCGGGATTTCAAAATATAGGTGTTGGGTTGTGTTCCAACTTCACGAAACGCGAAGTCTCGACGAGTTCAAAGATTAAGCCTCAGGTCGTGGCGACTAGTCGTATGGGTGAAAGATTAAGGGAGGAGCTAATGGATATGGAGATTTCAGGGAATGAAGAGTCAGAGATGGCTCACATTCATTATCCTAATACATGAAACCATGACATGATAATAGCCATCAATCGAGGGGATAGCGTAGGACCGTAGATCTATCCTTGAAGAGAAACCGAAGGTCGGGGATTTGAGGAAACAAGAGTCAGGATTGACTCGCATGCAGAAGTCCCGAAGTCCTGAAATGCGAAGTGCCTTTTTATAGGCATGCGGTCACAAACTGTGGTCACATAGGTGAATCTCCTACCTTATGCATATTCTCACTGGAGGGGTTTCAATAGGGTATGTGGATCAAATAGTGGGATTTCAGGAGGAAATCGAAGAGTTAATCCGTCTCGTGAACGAGAAATTTTATTTATCTCTCGCATGAAGCGTGGGGGTGTTACAGATGTGAAAATAGTACACAATGTTCTTCAATGTGTTTTATGCAATTACTCCAGGTGTCACTACTTGGAACCTCTCATAAAAGGAGTTATAGAAAAAATGGCATACCTTGTTGAATTCTGGCTTATTCTAAAGAGCGAACTTGTAGAGCATTCCCCACACAGAATATTTGGTGTATGTATCTAAAAATTGTACACATAATACTACAGACTGTACTATAACCAATACATTTGGTTTTATTGAATTTTGATATTTTATGAAGAAGTTATGACATTTTTACTCGAAACACGTGTTTTAGACTAGTTTCAGGACTAGCCACAAACCTTATTTTCCACGGAGTGTAACTCCAAAAATACAATGAACCACAAATGAAAATTTGTACCACAACTACTTGTATATGTTTCCTCAATGGAGTCCCAATTTCATGGTCTGAATCATTCTAGAAAATATTTATTGCGAAAATGGTGAGATGACCTGTAAATAACATACCTTAGAAAGCATGATCAAAAGAATTTATCCTCCCTTGAATTTCGGCCTTCTTTACTTCACCTTCCCTCTGAAATTAGGCTTAGACATACTTTGGTTACCTCAAACACTTGTAGATATTCAATATTCTCAAGTGTGATTAAAATGAGAGAGCCTTGCCTCTTATTTATACTTTTATGTAGCTTCCTTAAGGGGTTACCTTTTGACCATCTTAACCCACTTTCCTTATTTTAGGGTTAAACCACTTCTAATTTATCCATTAAATTTATTATTTAAATAATTTATTTTGTATTCACTTTGAATTATAGTACACTCATCACTTCACTTTATTATTTACCTACTAAAATCTCTTAAACCACTTTGACTACTTTAACCTTTTGGGGCTTCTAGATGACTCATAAGGGTTCTCCAACTTCACATGGCCATAACTCTCTAACCGTGAGGAGTTATGTGACGTTCCACATACCATTGAAAATGGAATGAAATGTACTAACCATATAGAATATTATTTCCTACAAATATATCAAAACTCATACAATTATCCATCAAACAAACTCTGGTCCATTATCCAAACCTAGGGTCTCCAACTTCTCATGGCCATAACTCTCTAACCGTGAGTCATTATGTGACGTTCCACGTACCAATGGAAATGGAATGACATGTACTATCCATATAGAATAGTCTTACCTTAAAATATATTAAAACACATACCATTATACATGAAACAACCTTGGTTCCATTACCAAAACCTTTGTGCTACTCGAATTCGCTACCGAACTTTCTCCAAGGGTTGACATCAATCACTAAGGGTTGACATCAATATACAATATCACTCTCCAATGGTTGACATCAATGACAACCAACAATCCATACCAACTATCCATCAACCTAAGCCAATTTTCTAACAATATCCCCCTTTGGCATTGATGGCAAAACTTAGTCATGATAACATTCATACTTATACTCCTCATCAATGTTTCTATCTATGCCCCTTTGACATCAATGACAAAGGGTATCTCCCTTTGGGGCTGCTCCCCCTGACTAAACTCTCCTTGGGGCTGCTCCCCATGTCTACATGCCTTTGATTTTTCTTTGTGTTTATAAGCCTATGATTACTCTCTCTCCCTTCATATGAATAATATCTCCCACTTTGACAAAGGGTATCACTCTAAAGTCATATTTCTCATTCTTCCCTTGTGACAATTGCTCCCCTTGGAAACATGCCTCTATGCTCTCTCTCCAAGAATTTACCTTTGCATATGATAAATCTATCCCCATTTGTCATCAATGGAAAAGGTATCTTTCCATCCGGGGCTACTCCCCCTAACATAACTCTTCTTGAAACTGATCTCCCAACCTGAATTGTCCTATTTATGGTGCTTCCTCATGTACATATAAGACATATAAGATAAGCATTCAAAAGCATTCATTTTGGAGTAGAAATTACTCCTACTCTCTGGAGAATATACTCAAAGGTTTCCCATGGAAGTGGTTTTGTAAAGATGTCTGCCACTTATTATTTTGTGTCCACATATTCAACTCATATTTTTTCTCTAGAAACTATTCTCGTAGAAAGTGATACTCGATTGGAATGTACTTTGTCTTGGAGTGCATCAACAGGTTCTTTGAGATATTTATGGCTCTTGTATTATCACAATAGATTGGAATGGGCTCATCATACTCAACCTATATATCTATCAAATTTTGTTTCATCCATAGAACCTATGTACAACATCCTATTGCTGCAATATACTCTGCCTCATCTGTAGATAAGTATATTGATGATTGTTTCTTTCTTAGCCATGATACTAAACACTCACCCAAGCAGAACGCTGCTCCACTGGTGCTTTGTCGGTCATCAATACAACCTACCCAATATGTATCTGTGTAGGAAATAAGTGATAGATCCTTTCTTTTTGGATACCATAATACAAACTCTTATGTTCCTTTGAGATATCTGAAAATCCTCTTTACTGCTAATACATTTGATTCCTTTGGTGCTTCTTGAAATCGTTCCACCTGTCCAACTACCTACATTACATATGGTCTGGATGTTGTCACATATAGTAAGCTACCAATCATTGACCTGTATTGCCTCTGATATGTAGACTTTGAATCATCATCTTTTCTCAACTTGCAACTGGTTTTCATATGAGTGGTAACTAGTTTGCAATCTTCCATTCCAAACCTCTTTAGCATTTCTATGATATAGTTAGTTTGAGAAATAAAAATTCCTTGGTTTCTTTGACATATCTGAAAACCCAGAAAGAAGGATAGTTCTCCAATTAATGACATTTCAAATTCATTTTGCATATCCTTTGCAAATTTCTGGCTTAACCTGTCATTAGTACTTCCAAAAACAATATCATCAACATAAATTTAAATTAATAGAATACTACCTTGAGTTACCTTGACGTAGAGGTTGATGTCTATGCTTCCTTTCCATAGTTCATAGGGAGTTTTGTTATTATTTTTTCTGAGCATTACTCTATTTTGAATGTGAACTGTTGTATGCACTACATGTGTCCAAAAAATATCCATCAATTTGGAATCCATTAGCATTTTTCGAGCCATTGCCTGTGTAGTTATCATCCATTATGATAATGTTCCTTTTTCTTTGAACCTCTCTTTGAAACAATCTATGAATCCATGCTCTCGTCCATACTGTCCAAGACTCTACTTGCGCAACTGTCCATAATGCTGACCCATTTATCACTATACTATCATGAAGTCTTGATTAATCCATCAAATTGTACTTCTTCTAACTGACTGCTTTGGATATATCTTCTCAAACTCTGCAAGTTGCTCGAAGGATGGTTCTTTGGTCTATCACATCTATTGCATAGACTCCCCCTGTTTAATATTCATATTACCTAGGAGTCTCTAATCTGAATGGATCAGAACAATTCCTGCTCTGATGTGTATTCATTGTCATCTTCATTGGTAGATTCATCATCTCTCTGAGCTCTAACTTCTTTTTTTCTGTCAATAGATTCATATTTCATTACAATGCCTGAAAGTACAATCTCTTGAACCTGTTCCTTATTTACCTGTCCTTCTTTTCTTTCAGTTATTTTCCAAACCTTTCTGTATCTAACATCTTTCTTTTTCTCTGTAGATTTTTCTTCATCTCGTTTTATTGTCAATCTTGTGATCTCTGGTACCTAGTCTTTGATCACCTATTCTTCGTGTTTTCTTATCCATACTTTCTTATATCTTATATCAATGTTCGCTTTCATGGAAGTATCGATCATGCTTCTACAATCACTAGCTATGTGTCCATAGTTATGACATTTGTAACATTCAATGTTACGTGGGGCCACATATGCACTTCTTGCTTGAACATTTCTTTTATAATCCTTACAATCTGCAACCTTATGTCCAAAATTAGTACAATAAAAACAATGACCATAAAAGAAATTTGCATACCTAGGAGTGAATGATCTTCTTTGTGGTGTAGTCCTTATGAATTTCTGCCTTGATTGATCATGATCATGATTGAATCTTCTTTGTGGCTTGAACATGAATGGTCTTCTTGAAGATGCATCTTGAATAGTTTTCTTAGATTCTAGTTGACCATGATTCCTTCCTTTGAGTAATTCTACATAACTCTTTCTATTTTCTTCATTCTTATTTTCTAGCAACCTTGAGTGCTTCTGTTCATTCTCTATAATTGATGTGGATGTTTTTGTCTCTTCAACGTTCTTGTTGAGCTTGACGATTTTACTTCTCAATGTGACAACTTCTTCTTCAATCTTCTCAACCTCTTCTTCTTTCTTCATTATCTGAGACTTCATGACTTCTTATGTTCTTTTCGCTTCTTCAAGATGAATCTTCAAGTCCTTTCTCTTCTTCACCAAACTCTACCTCAAGCTGGTTTATATCGTTAGTTCTTTCCTTAATATGATCTGTCAATATCTTCTCTCTCATTTCTACTTCTTCCTTCTATGCTTCTATGTTGGCTTCCAAATACTGCTTTTGATATTCAATATTTTCTTCAATCTTTCTAGCTTCTTCTAGTAGAGTTCTTAAGTTCTCAATGACCTATTGGGATTCTTAAAAAATGTGAACACTTTCCTTTTGTTTCATCAATTCTTTATTGAGTGACTTGTTTTCTTCTCTTAGTTCATCTAAAGCACTAATCAATTATGCATCATAATTGTTTTCCTTTTCAATTAGTTTTTCTGTCTCATTTCCTTCATGGTATTTTATTTCAATATGTCCACGTTTTTCATAATTAAATCAAAACAAAATACCTCTGGTGATTATGTACTATTCATATTATGAATCTATTTGACATGGTGAACATAATTCTTCTTGATCTGTATCTGCATCTTCTTTGGAATTCTCTAAATCTACGATGGGTGAAGAATATATGTCATGTAACTTATCCCAAAGTTCTTTGGATGATGAACATTTACCAATATTTTCTCTTACCGGATTAGGTAATCCATCCCAGATGAAATCCATTGTTATTTTTTTATTCTTCTTCAATTCCTTCTTGGCTACAGTCTTTGCCCTTTTTGACCTATCATATCCTGTAACAACTAATATCCAAATATAATGTCCCTGTGCCTATAAAAATACTTTTGTCCTTTTGCTCTACATCTCATACTTAAAACCATTCTGACCATTAAACATTGGTACTCCATTCTCAAAATAATCCATGATCTTCTTCCAGTGGTTAAACTATTTCCTGAAGGAACTGGCTTTGATACCAATTGTTGAATTACTGAGAGGGGGGGTGAATGATTAATAGAGAAATTTAATCCTTTTTCACCATAAAATGCAAGTGTTATATCAATGTAGCATTAGCATCCAATAGTTGCAGAGTAAATAAAAAATAAACAAATGACCAATCACACACATACACAGTAGACCAATGTTTTACATGGAAACCCAAAGTGGGAGAAAACCACATAATATTTTTTCTTATATGTCTTTAAGAATTACATTCATTGGAAGAACCAACTTCCTTTTTTTTCCAGCTGCAACTGGAAGGAGGCTCCAACCCCCTAGATTCTTAGGCTACAACCTGAGGGAAGCTCCAACTCCCCTATTCTCTGGCTACAACCAGAAGGAGGCTACAACCCCCTATGTTCTCTGACTACAAGCAGAAGGTGGCTACAACCACCTATCCTTGCCCTGTCCAACCACCCTAACATATAAGTAGAATGATGGAACCACTGTCACACTATCATTGTAAGATATATTTCTATAAACCTGTACCAATCAACCTGCACCAAACAACCTATACCAATAACCCGAACCATGCATCAACTTGTACCTCAACCTGTAATAAACCTGTACCATAAAGAAGTGCATCAACCATGCACCAACCTGCACCAAACAACTTGTAATCAACCTATACCGTAAAGAAGTGCATCAACCATGCACCAACCTATACCTCAACCTGTACCATGAACGAGTGCATCAACCAAGCATAACACACCAACTCATAATCATCACCAAGATCAATATGTGCTTATAATAATATACCAATACAAGTATGCTACATCATCCATAAACCATGTGTCAACAATACTACTAACAAGTGCCTCCAACCATGTACGAAGTATGTACCAATCATGTATCAACTACTCATCAACTATGACTCATCAAGATGTACCAACATCATCAACTATACACCTCATGTATGTGCCAACTCATCAACTACTTGTCTCAACCATGTACCCAACATCTACCTCAACCAAAATCCCTCATAAATTTCATCACCCAAATATGATTTGTAACTCTATAATAGACCTGGTGTATATGATCACATACCTGCAAACCTTACTTAACTTTAACAACAAGAGACTAGCATTTTCATCAAACTTTACTTTAGTCTCACATGACTAGTTTTGGATTAGTCAACAACCCTAACTTGAAATAATCATAACTATGTACCTGTAATGAATAAAGATCTGGAAATAGTACACAATGTTCTTCAGTGTGTTTTATGCAATTCCTCCAGGTGTCACTACTTGTAACCTCTCAGAAAAGGCGTTATAGAAAAAATGACATAACTTGTTGAATTATGGATTATTCTACAGAGCAAACTTGTAGAGTATGCCCCGCACGAAATATTTGTTCTATGGATCTGAAAATTGTACACAGAATAATAAAGACTGTACTATAAAAAATACATTTGTTCTTACTGAATTTTGATATTTTATGAATAAGTTATGACGTTTTTACCCGAAATAAATGTTTTAGACTAGTTTCAGGACTAGCCACAAACCTTATTTTCCACGGAGTGTAACTCAAAAAATAC
This sequence comes from Picea engelmannii, assembly GCA_009831015.1. Taxonomy (NCBI): domain Eukaryota; kingdom Viridiplantae; phylum Streptophyta; class Pinopsida; order Pinales; family Pinaceae; genus Picea; species Picea engelmannii. The sequence goes on along the minus strand of ML783253.1, from coordinate 221,686 downwards.
AACGACCCACAAGCTGAAATTTTTACCACAGCTACTTGGATATGTTTCCTCAACGACCTCCCAATTTTATGGTCTGAATCATTCTAGAAAAAAAATTATTGTGAAAAATGGTGACATGACCTGTAAATAACATACCTTAGAAAGCATGATCAAAAGAATTTATCCTGCCTTGAATTTAGGCCTTCTTTACTTCACCTTCCATTTGAAATTTGACTTAGATATCCTTTGGTTACCTCAGTCACTTGTAGGTATTCAATATTCTCAAGTGTGATTAAAATGAGATAGCCTTGGCTCTTATTTATACTTTCATGTAGCTTCCTCAAGGGGTTACCTTTTGACCATCTTAACCCACTTTCCTTATTTTAGGGTTAAACCACTTCTAATTTCTCCATTAACTTTATTATTTAAATAATTTATTTTGTATTCACTTTGAATTATAGTACACTCATCACTTCACTTTATTATTTACCTTCTAAAATCTCTTAAACCACTTTGACTACTTTGACCTTTTGGGGCTTCTAGATGACTCATGAGGGTTCTAGATGAACTTTGAAATATCTAAAAGGTCTTCCCTAACATCATATTGTGAAATATTAGATTGTGTATTTCTCTTTAGCAAACTCTTCACTATTGCACCCACCACCTTAGATCGCCTAGTTTTAATAGGCCCAACAATTGATTCTTGGGTATCTAAGCACTTATCACTTCATGATGGGATAGTAGGGAACAATCTCGAGTTGGATATGCTAGACACATTTCTCATAGGCTCAAGAAAATGCCTAAATTTAGGTTTTTCCATCGTATGCCCAACTTCACTTATGGGGTTAGGAATAATTGTAGGAGATATACATCCATCAACATTTATAAGTTTATCATGAAAATAATTCTTTATCACTTACTCAACAATAATTTTTTCTTATTCCCTTGCATTGTGAACAACCACATACAACCCTTGTTTCAAAAAAATCACCCCAATCATTTAGAGGGAATTCCACCTCCCATGACATCCTAGATGTGGACTGTTCTAGGCAATTTTTTTCATATAAAGTTCTCCCATATGCATCACATGGAATATTTTTAAAAGGTAGCCCACATTGAAATGGACAAATTCAATTAAACACGATTTGAGAGGCATGAGCTTGCATAATTTACAGTAATTTTAAAGTAATCAATCTGTAAGTGTGAGTAAAATCACTTTATAATTTAAGAAAGCTACATACATTTTTTCTTCCTGGCTTTTAGTATCAATGTTATCATGTTGTCATCATTGAATTGATTTAGATTTCAATACATGTATTGAATTCACAATCTCAGAGTTAATTTGTTCATAACTCCTACTAATTTATGCCCTAATTAATAGGGATTATTTTAAAATGTACATGTTCTAATATTGAAGTGACTAACAATGGTGGTGAAGCTCGATTCTTATTAAAATCACTACTAATGGTATAATTATTTACAATGGTTTTTGATCTAGGTTCCTGTAAAATATTATGAGTGATATGTGGCCACCATTTTAAGGATTGATGCACCAAAGTTATTTCACTACATCCATTTCATGTTCTATGCCTGAAATATGGGGTATTAGGCCATAAAAAATTCAATTTTATCTCCGGAGGATACGTGCAAAGACCAAACCACCACACCAATGGGATATGGTTGTAATTTTAAGGTTTACACTACAACATTTTACCAAGGCCAAAAGACATAGTTGTAGGCCATAAGATTGTTAAGTTTTTACTGTTGTTATTAGGTTATTTCCAAATCACATGAGAATTCAATGCATTTCCAAAAAAATAACGTAAAGAGGATCACTGAAAGAAACACAATCACAAGGTACACAACATTTTATCCTAGGAAACCCTCATGGGGGAGAAAACCTAGCAAAAACTTCCTCCATAATAGATTTCCAATACAATGCCAAGACTAAGAACAAAACACAAAGAATAAACTAAGACTGAGCATGTGCCTCTCTTCTCCTTCCTCCTGCAACTACAACTTCCTTCAAGATATGTGCACTAGATGAGTGAGAGTGAGTGTGTACAAGTGAGGCACCATCCTCACATATAAATACTAGTTGAGGAGGCACTAGGGTTATGTATCTTCACTTAGTAGGGCCAACTTCTTCTAGAAATGGTTAAAACCACTTTATAAACACTAGGGGATGACTTCATAAATACCATCATACAAATATGGTTTGACCAATCCACAAAAGGGGATTTGATCTTATACAAGACCGAACATGATTAATCCACAAAATGGGATTTGATATATAAGATAATAACTCAAATATAATTAGAATATTCTTCAAAGTTCAATATTTCAACACTTCCCCTTAACAAGAAGGGTATTCTACTAACATGACCTAACACAATATCATCAAGAGAAGGAGAGGGCAACATCATCAGCAACATCTGGAACACTGACTGACACATCTATAAATAATCGAAAGTTTTTCTCATCATCAATATCATCATCGCTTATAGCATGGAGCTGGAGCAACATCATCACCACCATCATTAGCAACAACATGAAGATGAAAAATCAACATCAATAGCATGAAGCTAGAACAAAAACATCATCAACAACACAAGGCTGGAACATTATCAACAACAACACAAGGCTGAAACAACACCATCAACAACACGATGCTGGAACAACAACAACAACAACAACACGAGGCTGGAACAACAATGCTAGAGTGGGAAAAACCCCCTTAAGACTACACTAGGGTTCAAAATGTAGGCATATAACAACCATTCAAAAGTATCCTACTTTTCTAACTACCCCAAACATACTCCAGACTTATGCAAGAAAAGTAAAATGAGAAGGATCCGATAACTGTACCTCTACTCCACGTTCAGTGTTGATCCTCTCGTGCTTGATAACTTCGTTGACTGAAAACCTCCTTCCAAGGATGGCCTGCATTCAAATATAGAAAAATATAAAGATACAAGCATACATTTCATACATAAATAAGGGTTAGGTGTTAGAATAAAAACATAAAACAAATGCAAACATTTGACACATCATGTTTTGGGACAGGAAAAGTACTTCTTTTATTGATAATACAATGATCACTTACAACCAAAGTCGGCTACTGCTCCTCGAACCTGGTCCGGGATTCTCTTCACCAATCTCCAAGTGCACCTCTGCGTATCTTTCTCCTCTAAACTTTCTTCTCAGGAAATCTAATGGGTTCTTATGGAGGAAAAAGGGAAAAATGAGGAATTCTGAGGCAATTCTCACAACAAGGCTTGAAATTCTTGGGGCAAGGAGGGGATGTGAAATGGGAAGAGTTTCAATATTCTTATGTATAGATATGGAATGATACCCCAACACCTCCTTTTATATGGAAAAAAGATGGTTATTCGATTGGGTGACGAGATATAGGTGGTGGATTAGTTGGGAAACTACCCAATAGTCCATAATCTCAACGAATTCCTTGAAACTTTTGCAAGTATACGTAGGCTATAGTGGTGTATCATGTGCATGTATGTGGGTTGTAGTGATGCAACAATCATATGTATGCAGGCAGTAGTGGTGCATGGCATGTACATATTCAAAAAATGGTTTTTTAGAAGAGCAGCTCAGTGATGGCTTGGAAAAAAATGCAAGTAAGAGGGCCAAATGTCAGGTATCCATATGTAGAGAAATTTAGGGTTATAACAGATGCCCCCTAATGTGTGAGGGAAAAAGAGCATATGATGGCTGAAATACATTACAAAATATTCACCAATGTATGAAACGAGTGAGCCCGGACTAGAGTTCGGGAGGTGCCATCTGCAAAAATAACAATTGTCTCTCTGAGGTGGGCATACCCATGCTCGAGATGAAATAAAACATGGATGCCAATCAAATACACTGCAGATCCATGTCATATAACTATATAAATTGTATCCATGAGAAATGCACAGCGGATCTACATCTCAAAATCAAATATATACAAGTATAATATCCATCTTCAAGAAGCCAAGAATGCCCAATGGCTGGAGATGAGGTCTTTAGAGCTCGAGAAACAACTTCAAGATATTCAAAGATCAGGTAGGAGTACAATGTGAGTGTATGAATTCACTACCTAGAGGTCTTCGATGGCTCATCGGGAAAAGACAATAGGATCTCGATGATCAGGCAGAGAACTTCATTGATTTCGAACAAGGACTTGATTGGACTTTTGGGATGGCCGGGCATGAGGTTAAGAGAAAAACTACAGAAAGGCCGACTCACGTTGGGTGAAACTTCCCTTGGAAAATAGCATGAAAGATGATCAGGCTCAGGCATCATGACATTGACATAAGCTCACGATGCAGGAGGCAACGCAAACTCTCCATGTGTTTGGAAGAGTAACCAAACAGAGGAGGACACAACTCTATGTAGCGAGAAAAACTTCCTAAGGTCATATTAGATCCCAAAGCTTGACAAACAAATAGAAGGATGCGCCTTGTCCAAGGGAGACTCATTGTGCTGCCAAAAAATAATATATATTTCTCGTCCCCTCTTTTTGGGTTTTTTTATTCTTTTTTCTTTTTCAATTTTTTAAAGAGCTTGAAAAAGAATAAAATAATTCTACGTTACAAAGGAGGAACGAGTTTCACAAGAATACTAGTTCCAAGAGCAAGGAACACGCTAATGCTCAGAGCAAGGAGACATGTGCAGGAAAAGGACACTCGAGGAAAATTCATTCATGGGTCAAGGTGTCAGGTCGTAGAGGCAAAGTGATATAAGGCTTGTGGATAAGGCATGCTTGGTTCAATTGAGAGAAACACAGAGACGACTGTTATAACCCTAATTTGCACTAGACATGCTTACCTGACATCATTCCATCACATATTCCTTCTTTTCCAAGCCACTAATGAACAACTCTTCTTAAAAACACCCTTTTTTTAAAGGCACATGCACCCTGCTCCACTACTGCATGCATGTACATGCTCGCTGACTCACTACAGCCCGCATGTACCTAAAAAAGCACGAAAAATGGAAAGTTGTTGATGGAACACACAGTTTTGGGTAAGTTAGTTAAAACTTTCAAACATGCATAGTCGGTCCCTCGACCAAATACCTATCCCTTTCTAGCCTATAAAAGAAGGGGTAGGGGTCCCATTTTAAAGGAGGAAAACCATAGTAAAGAAACTCTACCCGATTTAGTATTCCCCTTGCCCCAACCTTTTGCAACTATTGTGTGAAGAAGAAGCATATTTGAAAGCAGTTGGATCACAGTTGAAGAGGAGCCCAGGACCAGATTCGAGGAGCAGTGGTCGATCTCACTATTGTGAGGTATTCTTGTGAGATTACTAAAATAAGTACTTTTCTCGTCCCTCCATATGAGGTTTTCATTGTTTGAATATTGATTATATGTTGATTAATTATATAACCCATTAGTTCATAGATCAAATGCATGTGGATTTGTTTGTTTGTCTTTTGTGAATGTAGGTCAGCATTGGGAGGAGAGTTACAGTCAAAGAGCGACCAAGCGTGAAAAGGGATCGACATCAAATGCGGAAAATAAGGTACGTCAACTTGATCTTTTTAACCTTGTATTTGGATATGAATAATGGGGTTTAGGCATGGGATGATGGTAAGAAGTAAGAATATTTAGGTCATTTCTACATGCATGATAAAACCCTTAATGCTAGTCCGTAGGGGGATTTCCCACCCACAACAGAATTGGCGACCATATTGGGGATTCTCTAAGGTTTTTTGGGGATACTTTTTGGGTATTTTTAAATTGGTTTTTTTAGCACCAGAAGTCACTCCTGGATTGCAACAGGAGTAAGCTTGATACCCATCAGTTTGAATGTCACGATTATTTATAAAGGGTGATCAAATGGAAGTGAACTCAGAACCATATCGCTTTAACTCAGAATCCTGGACTAGGCTATGCATGAATAGGCGAGGTCTTAGTTTAACTTCAGATAGTAAGTTGTAATCAGGGTGAGTAGGAGGAAGAATTTGGTAAGAAAATACAAAGGTCTATTGTAGGCATCAAGCTTCCAACAACCCGAAGAGGAAGAATTTAAACACAAGAACTTCTTGTATTGAAATCACAAGAACATTAAAAGAAATCATAACAACGTTACCATAAAACATTTATATAATACTGTCACAATGCTTCATGTGACTCAGTCAATAATGAACTCTTTCAATAGTAGATGGGAAACCATATGGAATAAGAAGATGACTATAAATTAAACGAGAAATTTCACATACAGATACATAACTAGGGAAACCAACGTTTCATCAAAACTTTACAATAGGGAGCTTAGCTCAACCATCGACGCCCTACAAAAATACAAAATTGAGTATATATACTCAGAGAAATTCACCACCTTGGCAGCAGGAGGGTATTTGAGCCATTAAATTCCAAACTAGCATGTGTAAGCTCATCTTCTCAGACGAGGACATCGAATTGGCATGGCTCTCAAGAAATCTCTTGACAAGGCGACCTTGGGCAGATTGCCTACCAGAACCTGCATGCCTTAAATTTAAGGAGTGAGGTGAGGTTTCAACCACCTCCTCCCACCTTCATTTACTTCTTGCAGGGATCAAGATCGAGGCTGAGTTGAATTGGCACATGGAGAACGTGGCAACCCCTCCTGCAGCTAAACCCGATGCTTTGGCCCTTTGCACAACTCTTTCTATCACCCCAAGCGACCATGGGCCGTGACCCTGCGCCTACCTTCAAAGGCACTTTAGGCACTTCTCCTTTCAGGAAATTCCACCACACTAGCCTCCAGGATCCCTACTAACTAAAACTGTGAAATGACCCTCCATATCGGCAGTCAAATCTAGCACCTAAATTGACAACCACGATGATCCCTTGAAGGCCCAGGTTGCCAGCCCTATCTTCCATATGACCTAGGGGCCATGACCATGGGCCCTACCCTCAATGAATTTCGGGGATTCTCCAACTGAGAGTTCTTTTTCCTTTCATCTCAAAATCCTGGACACTGGATCCTACGAATTGCTCAGAAGATCGCCACATGTCTCCCAGGAATCGACGTCCCAGATCTATTGAAGCTCAACGGCCTAGATCTATTCTCATTCGACAACCCTAATCATTCTCCTCTCAACGAGCACATAAATCCAACTGGCCTCTAGTTTTCAGCCTTGCTTGATGTGACCAGGCGCTATGACTGTGGGCCCAACCCCTGGGGGCTTTCACATTTCATGTTTTGGCGATTCCAACTACAATGGAAGAGTGACCCCGGCCTTCAAAATCTCAGTAGCTAAAACCATGATGGTGTTTAATCATGCGCCATGTGTCCCTTGGATGGACGGTTCAGATTACTTCGGCTCTTTCACTTTGACTATCCCGAAAGGCTCCATCCGCGGCTCAGATCTTGCACCGCGTGTCTTTCCTAATGGATGGCTGAGATCTTTCCTTGATCAACGATCCCGATTGTGTTGATATTTCCTGCATGCTACGCTTGGGTGCTCATGGATACGACCTTGGATAACTTCATTTGATGGATTTTTAAGCCCCATTTCATGCATTTTTCACTAAGGACCCGAATCCAGAGAGAAACTCTCCCCTACAATAATATGTTCTAACATTAAGCTCCATTGGGGATAGATTCCTCCCTGTGAGGCTCTAAGAACTCTTTGCAATTTCAGTGCCTTGATGTTGGGCTATGGAGTCATTTATTAAGCCAAAAACAAACAGAAAAACAATATTTACAAAAACAGAGGAGCCATCTAAAGGCTCAAACAAAACATTTCTTCAGGAAATGCCCATTTACTGGGCCACAGAAAACTTCTTCGTGCTCCAAATCATGCAACTTGTAAGTGTTGTTCAAGAATACTTCAGAGATTTTGAAGGGCCCAATCTAGAAGGCATCAAAATTGTTGTGTTTTCCTCCTGCCTGGGTGCATCCCACTTAAGCACCAAATCTCCCAACTCGAATTCCTCCTTCATGACCTTCCTGTCAAAGGCCTTCTTGATCTTCTGCTGATGACCGTAAGCTCTGTCCATTGCCTGCTCTCTGGTCTGCTGCACTTCCCCCAATTGATGAATTCTTCTGTCCATATGGTCTGGCTCTCCCTCATAATCTCGAAAGAAGTTTTCTACAGATAGAGCTAGCTGAGTGGGAAATAAAACTTCTATCCCATAAACAAGTTGAAAAGGGGAGGTGCCAAGGGACTTCTTTGTTGTCACTCGATCAACCCACACAGTGAATTTGAGTTTTGAATCCTAGGCCCTCTTATTGTCTTCCAATAATATTTTAAGGAGCTTGATTATAATTTTATTGGAAGATTTTTCCAGTCTATTGCCTTGAGGATAATAAGGAGTGGAGTGAATTAGTGAAATTGCAAACTACTCACAGAACTTAACCATAGGCTCAGACATGAAAGAAGCATCATTATCAGTGACAATTCTGCTGGGACAACCAAATTTGGCTATGATATCCTCCAGGAAGCTGATAATTACCTTGTGAGAAGCACTCCTGGTGGGAACAACTTCTATCCACTTGGTGAAATATTCTATTATAGTTAGGATCCATCTGTGTTTTCCACTTGAAGGAGGGTGGGTCTCTCCAATGAATTCCAACCCCCATTGTTGAAAGGGGCCTGAAGCTACTACAAGATTTAGTGGCAGAGATCTAAGCTTCTTCTTTCCTAAGAATTTTTGACATTTGATGCAGGTTCTGACTTCTCTGCAAACATCAGTGAATAAGGTGGGCCAGTAGTAACCAACCCTGAGGATTTTGTAGGTTGTGGTCTTCCAAAAATGATGTCCTCCACATAGGCTTCTATGAAAATCAAACATAACTCTCTGGGCCTCCTGTGAGTTTAGACATCTCAGGAGCACTCCCAAAGGGTCTCTCCAATACAGGACCTAGTCAATAAGGCAATATCTGATTGCCTTGAGTTTTAAAGATCTTGCCTTACTTCTCCCCATTTCATCTGGGGACTTTAATTTTAGTAGAAAATATATAATGTCTCTATACCAGGTGCACTCTACTAGTGATAAATCACCATGATAGATTTTGTTGGGTAACTCAGCTTACTGATTGTCTGAGTAAGCATTGATGAAGCTAACCCCCAAGGTCTTACAATTGGATTCATCCAGCAGCTTGGGTAAACCCTACCCTTTAACCAACTTGGTAGGATTTATCTCCAGGTCAAACTCAAGGATCTTGGAAATCCATTTACCCCTTCTCCCATCTATATCAGGCTGTATTAGGATGTCCTTCACAGAGGTTGAAGGAACGTATGCAATCACCTTTGAGTGAAAGACATAGACTCTGAAATATTTGAGAGCTTTCACTAAGGCCTATGCCTATTTTTCCATGATTTCATACTTGATTTCCACATCTCTTAATGCCTTAGTGAAGAAGGAAATGGGTTGCTCTCGCCCTTCCTCATTTTTCTGCAATAAGACCGCTGCTACTGTATCAAAAGAAGCAAAAGAAAAAAATTAGAAAATCCTTGGAATAATTAGGACTGGTCAGTACAGGTGCCTCATTCAATGCATTTTTTATTTGGACATAAGATTCCCTGGGTTCAGCATTCCATTTTACTTTGTTTCCCTTTCTGAGAATGACTTTGATGTGTTTCACCAACTCAAGAAAATTTGAGATGAACCTCCTCAGAAAGTTAATCTTCCCCAAGAAAGCCTGAACTTCCTTTCTGGACCTGGGAAGTGACAGGGTCCAAATTGCCTCTACCCTACTGAGATCAATTCTCACTCCCTCTAATGATACTATATGGCCTAACAAATTCCACTCCATATCAAACAAAGATTTATTGGGGTTTAAGGAAATGCCAAACCTCTTGCATTTCAAGAAAACCTTCCTCAAGTGACAGTAGTGCTCTTTATCAGATCTGGAGAAGACTGTGATGTCATCCAGATAGATCACCACAAACTAATATTTCTCCCTGATGAAGGCTATGTCCATGGCTCGTTGAAATGTTTCTCCTGCATTCATTAATCCAAAAGGCATTTTGGCATACATTAATGTGCCCCAAGGAGTGGTGAAGGCTGTTTTTTCTCTATCCTCAGGCCGGACTGATATCCGATTGTAGCCAGAAAAACCATCAATCATGGATATCCTGAATGCACCAATTATGACATTTGATGTAGGTTCTGACTTCTCTGTAGACATTAGTGAATAAGGTGGGCGAGTAGTAACCATCCCTGAGGATTTTGTAGGCTGTGGTCTTCCAAAAATGATGTCCTCCACACAGGTTGCTATGAAAATCAAACATAACTCTATGGGCCTCCTGTAGGTTCAGACATCTCAGGAGCACTCCCAGAGGGTCTCTCCAATATAGGACCTGATCAATAAGGCAATATCTAATTGCCTTGTGTTTTAAAACTCTTGCTTTACTCCTCCCCATTTCATCTGGGGGCTTTAATTCTAGTAGAAAATATATAATGTCTCTATACAAGGTGCACTCTGCTAGTGATAAACCACCCTGATAGCTTTTGTTGGGTAACTCAGCTTGTTGATTGTCTGAGTAAGCATTGATGAAGATAACCCCCAAGGCCTTAAAATTGGATTTAGCCAGCAGCATGGCTAAACCCTTCCCTTTAACCAACTTGGTGGGCTTTATCTCTAGGTCAAACTCAAGGATCTTGGAAATCCATTTACCCCTTCTCCCATCTATGTCAAGTTGTATTAGGATGTACTTCATAGAGGCTGAAGGAACGTATGCAATCACCTTTGAGTGAAAGACATAGAATCTGAAAGCTTTGATAGCTTTCACCAAGGCATAGGCCGTTTTCTCCATGATTTCATACTTGATTTCTGCATCTCTTAATGCCTTACTAAAGAAGGAAATGGGATGCTCTCACCCTTCCTCATTTTTCTACAATAAGACCACTGCTACTGTATCAAAATAAGCAAAAGAAAAATTTAGGAAATCCTTGGAATAATCAGGAATGATCAGCACAGGTGCCTCAGCCAATGCCTTTTTTATTTGGACAAAAGATTCCCTGGGTTCAACAGTCCATTTTACTTCATTTCCCTTTATGAGCATGACTATGATGTGTTTCACCAACTCAGCAAAATTTGAGACGAACCTCCTCAGAAAGTTAATCTTCCCCAAGAAAGCCTGGACTTCCTTTCTAGACCTGGGAAGTGATAGGGTCTGAATTGCCTCTACCCCGCTGGGATCAATTCTCACTCCCTCTACTGATACTATATGGCCTAACAACTTCCCCTCCTTCATAGAAAACAAAGATTTATTGGGGTTTAAGGAAAGGCCAAACCTCCTGCATTTCAATAAAACCTTCCTCAAGTGACAACAGTGCTCTTTATCAGATCTGGAGAAGATTGTGATGTCATCTAGATAGATCACCAAAAACTGATCTTTCTCCCCGATGAAGGCTATGTCCATGGCTCGCTGAAATTTTGCTCCTGCATTCATTAATCCAAAAGGAATTTTGGCATACATGAATGTGCCTATTGAGACAGGGGCAAACCCAGAGTTCAACGCTCAAGAGCGCACCAACAAAACCTTAACTACAGGCCCTTTCGACAACACCTGCGAAGTAAATGAAGTCTCACCCAAGGTAGAGGCAGGGGTGGTTGCAAGACTCTGGTGTCTGCAACCTTAGTTGGGACATCGATCTATGATTATATTACTTTAGCAAGCACTTAGCATAGATTATCCATCAATATCCAACTCGTACGACACTTCGCAGATTTCATAGAGCACCACAACATTCACTTAGATCTAGGTTAAGTTAGCACTTAGTAACAATAATATAGATCAGATCTGATAAAATAAGCACTTAGCACATTCATACGCACCAGATATAACATCCATAACCATATAATAAGCACAAATCAAAGTATATGGCATAATCATATGAAAGCACAACACATGGAAAGGGATAAACACATCAAAACTAGGCACAGAGAACTACACAGGTTTACTGTGGTTCACCCCCACCCTGGGGCTACACCCACAAAGTATTTTTCTTCTTTATTATCTTCAATTAGTCATTTTACAACATAGAGCTCAAAACCCTACTCTGCATAGGATAGGAGATCTACGCGCACCTCACCAGATCCTCCTTCCTCGAGTAGATCTAGCATAGATCCTTTACAATCTGTGCACTCAACACTTACAACACTTGCACTTAGCTCTGCAAGTCTATCACATATCTAAGCTCTTAGCACTTAGCCTACATAACATAGATTTTGATATATATCTATATCTATGCCTATAGATATCTATTTATACAGTTACAAAATGGGCCTAAACATGGGTAAACCCATCGGTCGACATCCCTTTCTCGTTACATTATCCCAACAACCCAAAAAGGACCCAAAGTGGGCCTAGATTCTATAATCTCCGCTTCGCTTGGTGCTTCATCTTCAAAAGGCTATCGAAGTCCCAAAAATGGTCAAATATGACCAAGTGTTCCTCAAAACTTGGTCAAGGGCCAACATGCCCCCAAAACTCACCTGTGACTCATCCCGAGTCACGCTGGTCTATGCAATTCTGCTTCAAATGCCTTGAACTTGGTTCGAGCTGCTTCGATCTACTGCAGGGTGACTGCTTCTTGTTCAGTGAACTCTTGGATAAGTGCATCATTGACTGGTCCTTCAAGCCATTGTTCTTCCATACTCACAACTTGTTCAAGTTCTACTCCTTGGCTTTCAAATTATGTGACCAGTTGAAATGCCTTTTCTTGCACTGGTTGAACTCATTGAGAGACTTCCATTACTTTATTCTGAAGTGTGCGAACTTGCTACTGGGTTGTACATTGCTTTGGGAACCTCTTCATTCTTTCAAATGGTGATAAGGCCTTTAACTGTTCTTGTAATGTGTCTTCCTATTGCTGCGCGTGTTGGAGCTGCGACTCTAACACCTGTAGTTATGGATATTCTGTGAGGTTTTCATACATCTGGGCACTTCTGTAGTTTAGTTGCTTGTATTCTAAGGCAAAGTCTTTCAGTCGATCAATTGTGCTTCGGGCAATGGCCTCCCTTAGATCTATGATCTCTTGAGGTGTCTTAGGCATAGTGCGAAGCTCCAGATCAACGATGCGCTGCTGAAGTTGTTGGATCACTCCTTCCATTTGTGCCACCTACTGTGGAACTCATCCTTCTATCTAGACTTCAATGACTGTCACCGAGTGAAGTGATTTGTGAACCCGTTCCTATACTTCGAGTTTCTCCGTGAGCAACTATTTTCTGCCTTGCAATAACATTGCTTTCTCTTCTTCCCACTTCACTTGAAGAGCTAGTTTTTCTTGTTCTTCATTATTGTTGTTGTGCCTCTTTCGTCACCTTGGTGAGAAAATAAGAGGTGCTTGCAAGCTCAGTTGGGTCTGCTGAGCAGGACAGCTATAGAGGAAAGAGTTAGAGAAAGAAAAACAAAACTATAATTAATAATTAAACTAATAAAAACTAAAATCATAAGCATAGGGACATAGAGATAACAAGAACAAAAAGACCCATGTCACCAATGTTTTGAGGTTGATCTATTGATGAAAACAAAGCACCAAGAAGAAAGGGGACTATGAGTCCCTTCTTCCTCCAAGGGAAGGCTCTTGGACCCTCACTAGTAGCTCTTCTTACAATAAAGAAAATGAAAATGGTGATGAAAGAACTCTTTGCAAATCCACTCAATGGTGAGATGGATTGCTCAATGTAATGGTGCCAATGTGCTCTTGTTAAGGATGGAGTCCTTAAAACAATATAGGCAGCATAACATTACTTTGAATTCCTTGAGAAAATGAGGTGCATTCATGGATTTTTATAGAATTGCTTTGGGCTTTTGTTTAACTACTTTGTAGTGTGAAAAGAGGCCATTTAGGGCATTCTTAGGTCTTTGACCAGCCCACCATTCGGATCCAGCCCGAATTTGGAGGGAAAATTGGCTTGGGAGCTGAACCATAAGTGGTTGGGAGGCCGACCACATTCATAAATGTGCCATTTAGCAGGTGCGCATCTTTTTGCGCTAATAATCGTGCATCGTGTGCCTATGTGCGCTTTATATGTTTCTGTTCCGCGCATGTGCGCGCGCGCCCAATGTCTGCAAAGCGCTCTTCAATTTTTCACTACTTTGTATAGTTTTTGACCTTTTTGAATGTTGTGGTAATAATTCAGGTCCATGAATGACTTCATTATTGTTTGATGATGCTGAGTTCTTGTAACGATGTGCAGATGAAATTTCAGTGATAACAGATGCCCCCTGATGGGTGAGGTTAGGAGTAGACGTATAGCCGAAATCCATCAATGTTTCTTCTATTGAGAATGTTGTTGTAAGAGAGAGTAATAGTGTGATTGTCCAGAGCGATCCGTTGGAGGGAAAAAGGAACCGGTAGGACCCGACCTTCCATAAGGTGTGGAAAATATAAACTGTGTACAAACGAGGCGGGCATGCCCCATGCTCGTGTCATGTAACTCTGAAAAAGATGACGGAAGCATTGGTGTAGACAACTGCAGTGCCCTCGGGGGTGGTTGTGATAAAGGAAAAAGACAATTATGTGAATGAACATACTCTGAACCGTAGACAGTGATCATTGTAATAAGTAGTAGCAGTTATGTGGGTAGTGATGGTCCAGTCAAGTTCAGAGGTCTTCGGTAAATGAGAGAAATAATTGCAATAGTCACAAAGTAAGACCCACCGTAACACGAGAAAGTGTTGGCGTCGAATGTTATGGGGGTCAACGAAAGCAGGGAGCAATGGTGTTTCACCCTGTGCCGTCCGAGATCTCTCATCGAATAGATAATGAGAATCAAGATACTGTCACCCTTCTGGAAAATTGTGCTGATGTCGACAAAAGGGGAACGTGACTCCCAGAAGCAAAGGGCTTTAGGAAATCTACTGAGGTGAGGAAGTGGCAGAGGTACATGGACAAAGTCAAGAAGTGGGAAGACTCAGGACTACCCTTGGTTGGAGGATGTGTGAGATAAAAAGTGGCCGCAACCATGTAATGAGGTCAAGTGTCAGGGGGATGACAAGACCGGTGATAAGTTGTGCCAGAGGCGGGACAAGGTGAACAAATTCAGAGGGTAGAGGTAAGTGACCTGTGGGGTACTCTGAAGATATGGACGATGCCGGTAAGGGTAGATGATAAGTAATGCTCCAACCAAGGGCAACATGGGTTGTGGTTGGCCAAAAGGAGGGAATTAGGTCGCCAAAGGTGATGAAAAAAAAGATAATATAATGACTGGAAATAAAGGTGTTTGTACAATAAATAACGAATAATTTGGGGAGAAATGTACAAATACAAAAACGGGTGCCCCAATGTGATATGGGTGGCCCATGGAGGGTAGAATTTTCTTGGAAAAATGATGAAGGGTGGGGGCCCCATTGGTGAGTTTCTATATGAGGTAGGTGAAAATGAAGGTAGGTTCGCAGATGGGCAAACTGATTGTGGATGAAATGGAGGGTTCATGATAATGCGGAAGTGCAAGTAAAAAATAGAACTGTAAAGAGATAATCTGGGAGTTCGTGTGGGAAAGCTAGAAAAATGAGGAGAAGGAGTATGTGGTTGATTCACGACATGATGAAAGACTATCGGGACTCCCATCCCTAAAGGGTAATGAAGAACAACATGAGTGTCAAAAGTGGCAAAAGGTGCTATAAATGGGACAACTCATGTGGGTAAGAATGCTATCGGGTAACAGTACTGAAGATGCAAAATGGAGGTGTGGGTACTGCAGAGCTGGGAATGGGGATCCTAGAGGTAAACATCAGAGGGTGTGATTGGAAATAAAAGTGCTATACAATGGGAAAGACTACATGCCAGTGTTTAGTATATACCTGAAGGGGTTGTGCCGATGGATGATGAGCAAGTACCTGCACACATGAAAACCAAATACCCAAAGTGAACAATATCTGAAGAGAATCAAAGATATGAGCATGTATTTGATAAATGTGACTATGTGCATGCATACCTGACCATGATATGAAAAAAAGGTGCCCCGGGGGCTTAGGATGAAAAGCGACCCAGGGACTGCTGTGATGTAGGTGACGGGATGCTTTTAGCTAGATCGTGGAATATGTATGTCATCGCCCGCTGGAAAGTTGCGCCAGCATTCTTTAAGCCGAAAGGCATGACACGATATGCAAAGGTACCCCACGGGGTAGTGAATGCAGTTTTATACTGATCGGCTGGGTGGATTTGAATTTGGTTATAGCCAGAGAATCCGTCCATAAAGGAGAGAGCCTCGTGGCCGACGCAGTCGTCGATAATTTGATCGATGAAAGGCGTTGGAAAGTTGTCTTTGGGACATGCATTATTGAGATCGTGAAAGTCTATGCAAACGCAGATAGTGCCCTATTTTTTGTCGACGGGTACAGGGTTGGAAACCCATGAAGTATAAGCGATGGGGTAAATAAACCCGACAGCACATAATTTGTCAATTTCGGCTTTGATAGCCACGGCTTTGGATGGGTGTAGCGGTCGCTATTTCTGGCGAATTGGTGTGATGTTGGGCTAGGTGTCGATGCGATGTTTGACAATAGAGGGATCGAGGCCAGGCATTTCCGTGTATGACCAGGCGAAAATATCCCTATATTCCTGAGGAGTGCAAGCAGCTCCAATGGTGATTTCTTCGACTGTGCCATGTTTAATGGAAATGTCGATTTTGATGGTGGGGGAAATGTTGGCCATGTTGCCTTCTTCAAATGCATCAGCAGCAGGAATGGGATTATTGAACCAATCGATAGGCCCTGATGGGATAAAATCCTTGGTTTCGACTGCGTAAGTGGGGTTTTGGTTAGGCGGCATAGAGGCCACCTGTGGAGAGAAGAGTGCACGGTGATGTAGCGCATCCCAGGGAGAGTCTGGGTGATTTAACTCTTCGAGTATTTCTTTGTTGTATTGGAATCATCGGGAATACAAGGGGTCATGAGGAGTGATCTTGGTGACAGTGTGGTTGCCCCCTGATGAAGAATAAGGGGGAACCATGCTAGGAGATGGTGAGGGTTCACTCGACATAAACCATATATTGAAGTATTGAGGGGTACCCGTGGTGGTTGGGTGGAGAGTGTCCATAGGGGAATGAGAAGGAGAGTTGGGGGGGTTGCGGGGTAAGTCGTCAGAGGCGTCATTGAATAACCATGGAGGCATTGGGAGTGCCTCAAGCTCAGGAGAAATGACATGAAGATCCTTGAGTGACGAGGTAATGTCAATTATCGCCTCTGTGGGTTGGTGAAGCAGGGCCAATTGACGTTGCCTGTATTCAAGGATCACAGGACACTGGTATGTAAAATGAGCTAATGAATTGCAGAGAGAGTAAGGGCATCTCATACGTTCATTGACTAAAGTGGTGACATAGCAGATGTCAGTGATATTCATTGATGAGGACATAGCATGACTAGGGTTGTTCTGGAAGTTCTGGCGTACGGCGGCTAATGTCTGTCGAAAGCATGGCAGTGCTGGGCAATGATGGGTATAATGGCCATACTATGAACATATAGCACAAGCGTATTTGGTCCTCAACCCTTTACTACTGGAGGGGTGGGTGGTAGTGGTGGGACTAGCAGTAGTGGCAGGTGTTGTGGGAGTTTGATTGAGGGGGATCAAATTATGTAATTCAGGTAGTGATGGACAATTGTTGGTTTGGTGGCCCTCTTTCTCACATAGTGTGCAAGGTGGTGGGATGCGTGGAGGAAGTGGAGCGGTGGGCTCTTTCTTCTTTCTCCTACCCCCAGCTGTAGCAGGGAGGTTAGTGAGTGGG